>CAJQZJ010031274.1:0-53609 GCA_907164525.1 Lophiomys imhausi
AAAAAAAAAAGAGAGAGAATCACAAATACTGAACATACTTACTCAATTCCCAAATCCATAGTGATTCTATTATGCCAAATTCTGGTTCTATGTAATGCTATCAAAATTTCCCCAGAGAATTGTATAAAATCAGAATTTAGTGTGATACTTGGGTTAAACACAGGAACCTTTATCAAAGACTTTCAAAGCATTTTCTGACTGACATTAAGTGACTTGCTGAATGCTACCCAGCAAACTAGCAGATTGGTTCCAAATCATCTAACTCTCAATACTGTGTTTTAAAGCACAGTTCTCTGGGGTTTTAAGTTAGCACTAGAAGAACTCTGCGATGTAGTCTTAGGAGGTCAAAGATTCATTTCTATCCGTTCTTAGGAAGAGAATGATCACATAAAAATCTGGCCTTCACTGAAAATAAACAAGCACAAATCTTTTCTTTTACAATTAAAGGCAACAAAATTAATCTTAACCTACTGTGGAGAAAATGCCTTCATTGATCTATAGAACTGACAAGAACATGTTATCATAGGAAACAAGTCTTTGGCATAAACTAGATCTTAGTGGAGAAGATCTCCGAATCTTAATCCTTCCATTGATGTTTACCAAGATTGACATGAGGAAAAAGTGGATCGTTATTTTCCTTCCTCTTTGGTCTGAGGCACAGCTTGACAGCTACTCCAATACAGAAATAAGATCTTTACTCTTACATTTCTATCAATAAAATCTGAAGATAGATATTGTAGACATAGGAAATTTTTGTTTTCTTATTTCTCATTTCTGAGAAGGAATTCTCCATTACTCATTACATATCGTTTTCCCTCCAATCATAACTTCTAGCAGAAATTATACTTTGATTTTGAAAATACCAAGTTGTCAATAATTTGAAAGTATGATTCCCTCAGATTTTAGATGACAGTTTTTAGAATGTGTTCCATGACACAGAGTGGTACAGAGCCAGCTGTTACAATGATACAGATCATCTGGGGAAGCAGAATGCTGTCTCTGAACATCTGGGGCTGTGGGCTGGGCAAGGGGCATGCTTAGACCTCCCTGGAGCCTGTTCTTTCAAACCAATCTATTCAAGAGGAAACCAGCTAACATACTTGATCGGAATATCAAGATAAAATAACAACAATAAATAAGACAGATCTAGAATAAGATGAATGCTCACACTTTCTAAGCCCTACATCTTCTTGAACTTCCCAACCCACAATCAGAAAAGAAAACAAGAAAGTTCAACAAATATAAATGAATTTTTGTCACCCAGGTATTTCCTGATAGAAAGATGGGTGGTGTGTCCTGCATGCACATCTGAAATAGAATTCTTATTTGTAAGTACAGACAAAGTTCTTTCCTGATAGCTTTCAGAGCTTGGTGCAAATTCCAACAAGAATCTGAAAAATATGTTAGTGCTAATGTTATATCTAGAATGTGTCATGTTGAATTAACAGTAGCTAACGTGTTAGGTGCCTAAACCTTCTCAAGTGCACATAAAAAATAATAGCTGAAAAATACAATGGCAAAATTTAAATGAAAGGAAAACAGAAAATGTGATGATATGTTGACAATTTACAACTAGCTTTTGTAAAACTAAGAAGAAAAACTCAGGAATTCATGAGAAACATATAACTTTCAAACTAAAGGCAGCAAATCATGGGATCCTAAAAGACATAGTTGCAGTGAGTTCATGAAAATAAGTTTTCCATACATTTTCAATAACAGATTTTAAAGAAATAGCAAAAAAATCATCTAGATAATATATTTTGTCTTTTAACAAATACTCCAATTTTTATATTTATACCAATCATCTATTGCTTCTTTGCAACTTTAACCTAAAATTAATTGGTTTAAACCATTAGAAATTTTAATTTTGCATAAGTTTGTGGTTGACTGAGCAGATCTGCTCTGTATCATCTTGGCTGGAGCTGAATTACTGAATTATCTAGTATGGCCTTAGTCACATGCCTGGTGATTGGCAGAGAACTTTATCTTATTCCATGGTCACTGTTTTTCTCAGCTTCTAAATTGATGCTGTAACGTTTCTTCCTGTCATATAGTGATGCTTTTTCTTTCTTTCCAAGACTTCTGCAAGACATAGGAAATCAAAAGATGTAGGCAAGCATTCTAGATTGCTTTTATTGCTGTGATAAAACACTTAGGTCAAAAGCAGCTTAGGGCAGGAGAGAGTTTATTTCAGCTTAAACTTTCAAGTCACACTCCATGGTTGAGAGAAGTCAGGGCAGGAACTTGAATCAGAAACCATGGAGGAATGCAGCTTTTCGGGCCATTCTGTGGCTCATATTCAGCTAGCTTTCTCATACAGCACAGACTCACCTGCCCAGAGAAAGGTGCTGCCCATAGTGGACTTTGCTTCAATCAGTCTTCAATCAAGGCAACACACCCAAAGACATGCCTATAGGCCATTCTGATCTAGGCAAGTCAACAATTGAGGCTTCTCCTCTCAGAACACTCAAAGCTCCTTCAAATTGACAATTAAGTCTAACCAGGACACCACATACGTACTAGGAAATACCAATGTTGTGATAGATGGCTGGACCATTATGCATTCTTTAATTATTTTTACATTACAATCACTTTACAACAGGCACAGAAAATCAACTGGAAGACTGACAAAATGAATCAATAATTTACCTAAGTACATGATAAGAATTGCAGTGTCCATATATGCTACAAATTATGAGGAGCTATGAGTTACAAGTGAATACTATCCCACAAAAACACAAAATGCTGAAGACAATTTTACCAATAAATAGGTGTAAGCAGTTGGAATGAAACCAAGAAAGTGTATTGATAAACATTTAATAAAACTGATTTTATACTTTCTCCCCCAACTTCTTTAAAAATAATTAAATACAAGACTGGAGAGGTAGCAGAGTGGTTAAGAGTACTTCCAGCTCTTGAAGAAGAGCCAAATTCAGTTGGCTCTCTGAATTTGTAAGTCCAGCTCCAAGGGATCCAAGGGCCTCGGCAGGCACTTGCACTCATATGCACATGCCCCAGGTAGATTTTTAACCACATACAGATGGTTAAAAATAATAAAAATGAAACTTAAAAATTATCATTAACCATTACATTTTCTTTTACTCAGCATTCTTTAATTTATATCTCGAGCCAAAAGGAAAAGACCAGAAATTTTTCATTTGTTTCATCATGTATCATGAGTATGGCTTAGACATGCCTCTAGTCTTCAGGGGAGATAAATGGCACTGGCTACAATTGACATAACAGAATCTGATATTCTGTCTATGATAGACAATCTGTGTTTATCACAACATGGAAAACAAGGAGTTTCTTATAATTCAAAGAACAAGTTATGTTTAGCATAAAAAAGAGGAAATTCAAATTTTTATAATACTTTTTAGACATCATAGATGCCAAACATAATTCAGGGGCTCTGCTAATGTCATTAGAATAATGAAAACTGGATGTTCAAAAGGCACTTGTCATAGGATAGGGGCCATTTTGAGTCACATGGTCTGATCAAGAATACCTCATCGCTTGTAAGTGACAAGAAAGAGTGTCATTATCAACCTAATGGCAGTTAAGTAACCTCTGACATCATAGGTAGGAAATATCTTTCATCACCATTTCAGATTTCTTGAAATGAGAGGAAACACTATTTTGTTTTTGTAGCATTAATGCAGTTAGGGTACATAATAGTCCCATAAAAGTAAAAACAGAGTGTGAGGTCTATAACACCCGTGATCACTTTTTGTTGTTATTGAAGACTATATGTATTTGGTTAAACCCCTAACTAGACTTTTAAGGCATCTTTTTCTTGTCAGTGAAGCTATTCTCACTCCATCAAAGAATTGTTCCAACCTGATGATACGGGCCGTCAGCCCACAGTTCAAAGCAAGGCTCTGTGTGTGGATAAGAATTCACCATGTATTTTTCACTGATACCTTAAGATAGCATGCTTCTTATTTTGTCTTTAAACCCACTCCTAACGTTTTCTTTCATTAAATCAATATGTAATAGAATCTTCATAAAATGTTTTTTACCTTTAAAACACAAAATAATAACATATAATTTTGTGATATTTTCATCTAACTCAATAATTGCTTCCATATTTTTTGGCTCTGTCTGGCCAATGTCAAACTGTTTTGATTATTAGCTGATGAAAATGAGGAATGTTTTGCCCCTCTACACTGTTCAGCTTTCACCTAATAGCAGTTATTTCCTCTGATAGCACAGCTCACAAGCACTGTTTAACTATTTAATTCATGTGCTTCAGCTCTCTGACTTACTGCAAAGTGACCCTATGGAGTAAGTCCATCTCTGCTCCAGGAGAAATTATATCTGTTGGCAGCTACTTTGTCCTTCAGAATTCAAAGGGAAGGAGACCACCACCGTGGCTGCAGAGCCATCACAGCGCTCTCATTCTCTTGAAAATATAAAACTCTGCAGGCAATGTTGTGCATGGCCTAGTCCAATCACCTGTCAGAAGCTGTGGCAGAGTCAAAACATTTTCCAGACACTTTGGTTTAAATATTTAAACAGACACTTTGATCAATGGAATCCAACTGAAGACCCAGACATGAATCCACACACCTATGCATACCTGATTTTTAGCAAAGAAGACAGAAATACATACCAGAAAAAAGACAGCATCTTCAACAAATGGTGTTGGTCAAACTGGCAGCTGCATGGAGAAGACTCCAATAAACCCATATTTATCACTCTGCACAAAACTTGGCTTCAAATGGACCAAAGACATCAACATAAAACAGATATAACCTAATAGAACCTGATAGAACAGAAAATGGGGGACAGCCTTGAACTCGTTGACACAGGAGGAGACTTTCAGAACAGAACATCATTAGCGCAGGCACTAAGATCAACAATTAATAAATGGGACCTCATGGAACTGAAGAACTTCTTCATGACAAAAGGACACCATCATTCAGACAAAGCAACAAAAATGGGAAAAGATTCTTTACCAACTACACATTGGAAGGCTAATATGGAGATATATAAAGAACTCAAGAAACAGATATCAAGAAACTAAATAATATAATTTAAAATGGGGTACAGATACAGGCAGACAATTCTAAAAGGGGGAAGCTCAAATAGCTAAGAAACACTTAAATGTTCAACATCCTTAGCCATCAGGGGAATGAAAATCAAAACTACTTTGAGATATCATCTTACACCTGTCCGAATGGCTAAGATCAATAAAACAGGAGATAGCTCATGCTGGCCAGGATGTGGAGCAAAGGGAACACTAATACATTTATGACAAAAGTGTAAATTTGTACAGCCACTATGGAAATCAGTGTCAGGGTTTTTTAGGAAGATGGTATTGATCTACTTCAAGATCCAGCTATATCACTTTTGCACATACCCAAAGGATGTTTCATCCTACCCCAGAGATACTTGTTCAACTATTGCAAGTATCTCTGCAACTCATTGCACACAATGGAGTATTATTCAGCTGTGAAAAAAAAAAGAAATTTTCAGATAAATGGGTGGAACTAGGAAGATACTGAGTGAGGTATCCTAGACCCAGAAAGACAAATATGGTATGTATTTACTTATACATAGATATTAGCTGTTAAGTCAATGATAACGAAGCTACAATCCATAGAATTACAGAGGTTAGGTATAGAGTAAGGGACTGAAGTGGGAGTGGAAAACTAGGAAAGGGAAATTGAACAGGTGGCTATGAAATGGATAGGGGCATACTGAAATGGGAGGGTCAAGTGGAGAGGGGGAGGCAATAAGGGGATGAGAGAGGGAATTAGGGAGAGACAAGTGAAATTAAGGGCTGTTTGAGAGGTAATTTGAAAACCTAATACAGTAGAAGCTTTCTAAAATATATACACATATGAAGGTGATATAGACAAAATCACCAAACAATGGGGGAGAGAGAGTCCCAAACAGAAACTTCTTATCACCAAATGAAGCTTCTAGCACCTGGATTGAGCTACATCTAATTAAGTTGTTGGCCAAAGGGGTCTCATGGGAACTCACAAGCAACCCAGTCTGTTGCCAGGATTATAGGTTGTTCTTGACAAACTGACAGTAAAGACCCATTGCTAAAGACAACAGCTGCGCAACTCATTGAACATGAGCTGGTGTCTTCATAGTGCCTTCTAGCCTTATGTACAGGTAGGTACTCTGCATGTTATCAAAAGAGAAGCGTATACACCAACCCAGTCACAGACCCTTTGACTACGACGGTTCCCACCTGAAAGATATGCTAGTGCAATAGCGGCACAAAGTTTGTGAGAATGACTAACAAATGTCTGATTCAACTTAAGGCCCACTCTATGAGATGAAACCCATATATGGCACTACTTGCATGACCAAGAACCTGAGCTAGGTATCCCAGGGTCCAAGGGTAAAAACAAAATGCTACTGTTCTTATCAAAAAAAAAGTAGCAGCAATAAAATTATCCCTATTTTTAGTTGTAAGCCTAGCTTTTTTTAATTTTTATTTATTACTTCATTACATCTCCATCACAGCCCTCTCCTTCCACCCCTCCCAGTCCTACCTTTCCACCCTCTACCCCTTCTCCTACCTATCCTACTCCTCTAGTATGGGGTTCCCCTACATATCAGCCCTCCTCAGTTCAGCAGTCATATGAGGGCTAAGAGCTTCCCTCTTGCACTGGTGGCATACATGGTAGCTCCACTAGGGCAAAGTATATGTAACAGGTAACAAAGTCTATGTTCCTGATCCTTTCGGTCTGTTAGTTATAGGATAGTTATCTTGTACTATATGGCTAAAATCCAGTTATAAGTGAATATATGCCTTGTGCATCTTTCTGGGTCTGGGTTAGCTCACTCAGGATGAGCTTTTCTAGATCCATATATTTGGCAGCAAATTGCATGATTTCCTTGTTTCTTATGGTGAGCCTAGCTTTTAACATACAACCAAAGGCCATGTTGATGTTTGTGGTCTGTACTGCCACCTAAGACCAGGCTGAGGTCTGTGGCACATGATGATGCTACTGACCATGTGGATAGTCATTGGCCACTTTATCGGTGGTATTGATTGCAGACTCACAATTGAGAATGAAAGACATAGAAGGCTTCTGTTATAACCCTTACCCTCATCCTAATCACCCCCAAAATAACAGCCTAGACAGAAAGCCATCAAAGAGAAATCTTTTTTATGTTTATTACTTCAAGTTACATCTCCATCATAGTGCCCTCTTTCCACCCCTCCAAATTCCACCCTCCAACCCTTTCCTCCCTCTCCCACCCATCCCACTCCTCCGATGTGGAGTGTCCCTACATATCAGCCCCTCTCAGTTCAACAGTCATATGAGCACTAAGAGCTTCCTCTTGCACTGGGGGCCTACATGGTAGCACCCCTAGGGCAAAGTATCCCATTAATAAGTAACAAAGACTATGTTTCTGATCTTTTTGGTGTGTTGGTTGTAGGATAGTTATCCTGTACTATGTGGCTAAAATCCAATTATAAGTGAGTAGATGCCATGTGCGTCTTTCTGAGTCTGGGTTAGCTCACTCAGGATGAGCTTTTCTAGTTCCATCCATTTGGCTGCGAATTGCATGATTTCCTTGTTTCTGATGGCTGAGTAGTATTCCATTGTGTAAATGTACCACAATTTTTTTTATCCATTCGTCAGTTGAGGGACATCTGGGATGTTTCCAGTTTCTAGCTATTACAAATAAGCTCTTAAAAATTGTGATAAAGATGCTGCAGTGTATCAACCCCCCCCCCAGCCAATAGTCATCTATTGGCTGGGGTGTGGGTAAGAAAGGACTCAGTTTTCTTTAAAGTCTGGCCACCAGGAATTTGAGCATGCTCCGATGAGTATAAGGTCAACACAAATTGGACTTGGCTTTTTTGTTGTTTTGTTTTTGTTTTCTTCTTTTTTTATAGAGAGAGGTCACAGGCAGGGAAAGACCTGGGAGTACTGGGAAGTAAATGTGATCAAGGTACATGATGTGAAATTCCAAAATAATCGATAAAAATGGTATATTGAAAAAAATTTTTTTAAATGATCCATAATGATATTCTGCTATACTGATACAGTGCCTTATGAAGCCATCATCAGAGAAGCTTCCTTCTGTAGCAGATGGGAACAAATACAGGGACTAAGAGATTTTGGAACACTCAGCCCTAAATATCTCCATCAAATCCCTGCCCTCAGGAAGTCCCATAAAAGAGGAAGCACAAAGAGTGTAAGGGCCAGAGGGGATGGAGGACACCAAGAAAACTAGACCCTCTCTGTCAATAAGATCCATGCACATATGAATTCAGAGACAGAGGCAGCATGCACAGGGCTTTCATGGGGTCTTAGAGCTGGAAGGAGAAGGGGACACATCCCCTATCCCTAATCCAGAAGCAATCTCCAACTGATAACCACTTACAAATGAAAATTTAGTTTTCTCCAAAGGAGTCTCATTGGGAAAGCAGCTAGTCATAAGGGAAGACTGCATGCCCAGTATCAGATGGCCCAACAGAAAATGACACAACGGCATCTTGGGAGGTTCCTTGTCTCAGAATGTAGTGTCAGGGCTTTTCTTTTCTTTCTTCTTCTTTTTAAATTTTATCTTATTTTTATTTTTATATATTTTATTTATGTTTTTCTTCTCTCATTTTATCTAACAGGTCCGTTGCATGTATCTATTATAACTTCCAAGTTAACATCTTGTTGGGATTGTTGAGTGTGGAAATGAGTGAGTCTCTGTTTCTGTGCCTCCTCTTAGGCTCTTTTCCTCTGTTTGTTTGTTTTGTACTATTCCGAGGTATTAAATATTATATTATATTAATCCATCAGAAGCTTGTTTGTTTTCTAATGAGAGACAGAACAGGGATGAATCCAAATATGAGAGAAGGTGGAGAGGAACTGGGAGAACTAGAGGGAAAGGAGAAAAAAAGCTTCAGGTATTTCATAAGAATTTCAAAGTATAAAATGCTATTAAGGACCAAGCATGTAATGCATAAAAATATGGCTTATTTATTTCCTTATGTACCTATGTACTGGATCTATATTGGGTTTCTGTGTGAAATATACATATATTGGTTTTATACAAGTACCAATACATACCAAAAATAATTTTTAAAAGGTCTTCATACTCAAAGAATAAGCGAAGTTAAATATATCCAGGACACTTTATTCATCTGCCTTCATGTTTTATTTGTATTTTTCCAAAAGATGATAATGATAAGAATGGAAATTTATATATCTCAAAAAGGCTTCAGATTCCTCCGTGAGACTTAGTGATGTATAGAAGTTTTGCCACATCCACAGAAGAAAGACTCGGAAATTGAAACAGCTTCCATTAGTAAGGAGGAGTGTGGCCAGAAGGGATCTCAAGTCTCATCCTGGTCTACATCTGACTGTCAAGTGTCCTGAGACAGAGCCACCTTACTGTGTGCTCTTTCAATTAACCTCCATGCCTGCTGCTCCTCCCCAGACTCAACAACTAATAGCAATTCAAATCAGTCTTAAATAGGGCTCAAAGGAAATAATGACTGTGATCCCACCTTCTTTCCTCACATATAACAGCCTAGTCACTGGAGCCAGGAGCCAGGAAGCTCATGCACAGCTCTGTCCCTGTTAGCCAAAGCCAACTCAGGTGACACATCTCTACCTCAGCGGCCTCAGTCTGTTAGAGTACTTTTTGCGTTTTGGCTACTTCCAGAATGACCTCTCAGTTGTTTGCTAGACCAGTATCCTGGCTTTTTACCTTAAAGCAGGCTTGGATTTCTGGAGTCAGTCCAGCCACCAACCAGAATTCCCAGGTACACTTGACCTGGGACTGTCTTGGGCCAAAGAAGTGAGCCAAAGTTCACAGCAGCCAAACTATGCTGCTCACAAATCTAATTAGAATTTTTAATCTAATACTAAAACTTCCCACTTGGACAGCAACTTCAAGTGTCAAAGTTCACTGTTGGTTGGGTAATTCCATTTTGAGCCACATGATGAACAAATTCCACTGTTGTGTTCTTTGTTTGTTGAAATAATGTTTTTTATGTAACCCAGGCTGGCCTTTAACTTTCAGTCCTTCTGCCTCAGATTCCTAAAACCTAGGATTGTAAATACATGCCACCATATCCAGTGTTCCTATCTTCATGTCGTAGAAAAAAGTGGCAAAATTGAATTAAAAAAAGTCTTGCTTTTTATTGTATCTTATTTCCAATGGCAAAGAGAAATAAATACCATTACTGGAAAAAAATGAGAATGAAAGGAGGCAATGGAGGCTCAAGAGGTTGAGTTGAGTTCTAGGTTGGTAGAGTACTTGCCCAGCATGAGGCCCTGGGTTCAGTCCCTGGTACCACATAGAGAGAGCATGGTGTGGAGGCAAACTCAGGTAATCCTAGCTTTGGGGAGGTGGAAGCTGGGAGTCCGCCCATGCTAGGGCATCCTAGACTATACAGAAAGTTCAAAGCCAGCCTTGGCTGCATGAGACCACATCTCAAAGTGAAAAAAAAAAAAGTTTCTTTGCAGTGTGGAGAATGACTGAGGCATGGAATGTTCCTTCAGAGAGACTTGAGTGGCCATAAAACCATCACATCTAAAAGAGCAAGCTTCCATCATCATTATTTCCAAGCCAGAATTTTTTAAACATTTTTTTAAATAGGGCATCTTCATCCTTTCCTAATGTTTGTGTGTTCTTTGACAGGGAAGTTAAATATTGTGATTTTTTTCAATGTTGTTTTCCTGACTGTGTTGATTCAAAGAGTTCAATTTACTGAGCTACCCTAAAATATGTGTGTCACCCTCCACTTTCGTGTGTGTGTATGTGTGTGGTGTGTGTGTGTGTGTGTGTGTGTGTGTGTGTGTGTGTGTCTGTATGTGTGCACGTGTTGACTGGAAAGGATTATAAGAAAACCACAGGCAGAGGCTATCTCTGGCTGCTATTATTATTATTACTGTTATTATTATATTATTATTATTTATTTGGCAACAGAAGTTGTGCCTAAAACATTTATTTCTGACACATTGAAAACACATCTTGTTGTGTACTATGTAATTATCAAATTATATACAGAAGGGTTTTTTTTTACCTGCTCAAGGGAAATTTGCTGCTCTAGTTTGTTTCCCAGATGACTCCACTCCCTAGATCTACTTTATGAGAGGCGGTAGGTTTGTTCACACTGACATGTAAAATCACACACATGCTCCATGTGACTGAGTGTAAACAAGCCCTCCACTGGTTGTTAGGTAGGAAAAATAAAAAATAAAAAATCATACTGTTTGGTCTTCAGATTTGATACTTCTGTCCAAATGTCTGTCTTCAGTATTCACTTAAACTTCAGCCAGTTTTTTGCAGCCCAGGATCCAGGGACATATGGCAATGCTGCCATCTAGTGGCACTCACCTGGATCTCTTTGCTGAGACAAAATACCAGGTAGAAGCAGCTAAGGAAGGGTTCATATTGAGTCACAGTTTGAGGGTACATGAGAGTGGGAAGGTATGGCTCCTGGAACATAACATATCTGGCCATATTACATCTGCAGTTGGGAGCAAAGGGAGTTTAATTCTGGTGTGTGGGTTGTTTTCTTTAGTGAGTGTGGGACCCTAGCCACACAATGGTGCCACCTGCATGTATGGTAATTCTTCACTCCTCAACAATGAGAATCTAAAAACTCCTTCCAAGATGTGCCCAGAGGCTGGTTTCCTGGGTGACTCTAGATCCTGCCAAGTTGGCAATACATATGAAACATCACACGATCTAGCCATAATCAGAAACTCCTTACTTGAGGTTGGGATGAGTGGACTTCTCCAAAGAAGGCAGATACCAGCCTTAACTCTGCTCAGAAAATCCACTTCAGATTCTTATTGTTTGTTTAGAAAGTTTGTTGTCAAAAAATAGTAGCGTGATTTCCAACAGATTACTATTTGAAATATACTGAAGAGGCCCAGAAGGGAAAGGCAACAGTTCCCACAGTGTTCTCAGACTAATACATCTTTTTAATCAATTGTCACCTGAGAAGACAGTTTTATAAAAGCACATAGGTTTGTTCAGAACAGCTGAGCATATCCAAACCATTAGCAGGCGTTACCTCTGTAGACAGTGAGGAGATCGGATGCAGTGTCTTTCTAGTCTCTTAAGTTTTCGACACTGATTCAAATGTTTTTGGTTTGGGTTTTTTTTTGGGGGGGGGGTTCTTTTCTTTTCTTTTCTTTTTTGACATTGCAGAGAAATATTACTTTTTATTTATACATTAGCCAAGCAGAGTAAATCATGGGAAGCAAGTTTTGAAGCTGATAAGTAACAATAACAACACCGTGAAGCCAGTGCTCAGATGATTAAAGGGACCTCACTTAAGTGACATAGTTCATTTTATATGTTGACGTGCATGGCCCATGATACCCTCAGATACCTGGTTAAGTCTACAAGGGTGTTTGAGGGAGTGACTACATCCAAACTGTTAGGCTGGGGCTGGGTAAGGAAGCCAAACAGAGCCAACATGGGCCCAGTTCATACAAACCTTTGATCTGACTAGAAGGAAAAAACAGCGGGAGGTTGAATTCACAAATGAATTCACTAATAAAAAGATGTATTAGTCTGAGAACACTGTAGGAAATGTTGCCTTTCCCTTCTGGCCCTCTTCAGTATATTTCAAACAGTAATCTGTTAGAAATAACGCTACTGTTTTTGACAAATAGGTTTGCCTATTTGAGCTAGGGCATCAGTCATCTCTGTCCTCCATGTTACTCACTGGTCTCGGGTCTTCAGACAGGACCAGAAGGTGTACCGCTGGCTCTCAGTCTCTCAGGCATGCCCTCTTGTGTCTCCAGATCAGTCACATATACCAATGCCTCATAGTAAGCAAGCATCAAGGTATCTCACTAGCTCTGTCTCTCTGGAGAATCCTGACCACTATCAGAGAGAGCCACCAAGAGTCCAAGCGGTTCACCTGTGCCAGACACCTTGATGTCCATCTTCTCCCTGTGGTTGGTTCTCTCATTTACCTTTTCTCTTAATGTTTCTAGCCCTAATTTTGAGATTTTCTAAAAATATTTTAAGCTCAGGGAGGTTCTTTTGAGAGGAAGAGAGGGGAGGGAGGGAAAGAGAGTGAGAGAGGAAAGGAGACAGGGAGGGGTAGGGGAAGAAAGAGAAAGGAGAGAGAGAGGTGGTGTGCATGTGTGTATTTGCACATATGAGAGCACACGTGTGCTTGCGCATATAATGCAGGGGTCATATAAGACAGAGTCTGAGCTTTAGTGTCTCCTCCACTTTATTTGATGATCTAAGGTCTCATGATGACCTCCAAGCCTGCAGATTCTGATAATCTAGACAGTCATCTTACCCCAGGGATTCCCTGTCTCCATCTTCTAAATGCCAGGGTTACAGGTGGGCCAGGCCATGCCCACCAGCTTTGTATGTGGATGCTGGGGACCTGAACTGCCATCATGCTAGGAAGCACTCTAGCCACTAAGCCATCTACCCAGCCCCCGGCTCAGGGACTTTGTATAAACGTAGAATATTATGACTAAAAGCTCTAGGTGCCTTCTGAGGTGGCAGTCTACACAAGGGATGAGGAAATTTGTGATCATGTGTGTATATTAGTGTACAGCACCCAGTTCCCTGTATTGCTCAAAACCAGCCTTAAAAATGGAAGAATAATGAGTGTTGTCTAATGTTCTCAGACTTTGATGTTCAGACCCTCTCAAGATGATGTGAAGTAAGCATGAGATACAGTATAAAATGTCAACGCTCCAACAGGCTAAAATCTTACTCAACTATTGAAAAGATATTTATTCTGCCCTAACACCAGTTGGTCAAACACCAGAGGTTCTCTTCTGTACGTGTCTGTCTCCCTCTTGGCCTATTTGCAAATGAGTAGAAGATAGCACAGACATACTGTATGTTAAATGTTTTTATTTTGTGTTCATGAATGTTTTTGCCTACATGTATGTGTGTACACAATGTGTGTGCCTGGTGCCCATGGAGACCAGAAGAGGGCGTCAGATCCTTGGAAAGTGGAGTTACAGGTGGTTATGAGCTGTCATGTGGGTGCTGAGAACCAAACCCAGGTCCTCTGCAAAATCAGCCAATGCCCTTAACCTCTGAGCCATCTCTCCAGCTCCTATTTAGAGACTATTAGCAAAGTAAATACAGTATTCATCTCCATAAGGACATACATACACTGCAAACTAGGTGATATTTTCAGCTCTCCTTGCTATTATTCCTGGGGCATTTCCTATATTCTAGGCGCTTTCCTGAGCATCCCCATGCAATAAACCACAGCCCACAGGCCTTTACTCTTTAAAGACGAGACAAGGCAGGATCTCAGGGCTCAAGCTGGTTTGCAATGAAGATCTCACATTTCTCTATGAATCTTTTGTTGTTTGCTTCATTGGTTTTTCTTTTTACATTTTTTATTAATTCTTTGTGACTTTCACATCATGAACCCCAACCCCACTCATCTCCCCATCCCTCCATATTCACCCTTCACACTTGCAACCCCTCTCCAAAGAACATAAAAACAAAAGCAAAAATCTCACCATGAAAGTTGCTGTGTGTCATGGTGTGTTACATACAATATACTCTTTTGTTCCAAATAGCTTCACTTGCAAATGTTCATTGCATTAAGTCATTGTTCTGGTTCGAGGTCTCTGGCTTCTGCTGTACTTCCAATACGGGATCCTCATTGGGACTCCTCTTGGATATTTTGATGTTGCCCTGTGTGGTGGAGGTCCTGAAGCTATGGTTCTTCAGGACTGGCCCCTTCACATTCTCCAGCAGTTCATGGATGGGGCGCGCTAACTCAAAGTCCTGGATCTGGGCCTTCAGAGTTCATCTCTAGCGGCATTTCAGAACTATGTGTGCTAAGGATCAACACATCAGATCTAGGATCTCATTGACAGTTACCCAGGTCACCTGTCAGTTCAACAGTTAACTGGCTTCCCCATCAAATGCCTCTCTTCCTCAGAGCAAAGTTAATTAACCCCACCTCAATTCAAGCCCAAGTCTATTCAAGACATTCATAGGAATGACTCAGAAAGTTAATCTCATAGAATTCCCTGAGGATGTAAACCTCCCTGTCTTCAAGAACATCAAAACTTCCATTTAAAAAATGAGCTAATATTTAAGTGAGCTTCGATGGGCTCTCTGTTAGGAGGCAGGAGGAGCTTGGGTGGCCACAGTGTGCTGTGAGACTCTGGGATTTTCTTCCTCGGTACAAGTGTTTGAAACCTTTCACAAGCAATAGATCTTTTAAAATCTAACAAGTGATTGTTGGGAGATTGGAACAAAAGCCACAATAGTTGTGAAGTTTTGAATATGTCATAGAGTAGGCCATCCTGCTTGCTCTTCTGGGAAGCTATCTCAATCATTATGACAAGTAATTTTTTAACACATACTATGCATTTGGCACTGCATTGAACAAAACAAGGAATACGTATTCATATACCCACACGTCTTCATTTCTATCCTTAAGAAATCCAATGGAGGGCTGGAGAGATGGCTCAGCCATTAAAGGCTGGGCTCACAACCAAAAACATAAGAAATCCAATGGAGAGGTTGGAGAGATGGCTGGAGGTTAAAAGTACTGGCTGTTCTTGCAGAAAATCTGGATTCTGTTCCCAGCATGCACATGCAGCCTCACAAACATCTCTAACTCCAGTTCCAGGGCACCCAATGCCTTCTCCTAACTTCGATGGGCTCCTGCATATGTGCAACATACATACATACATACACACAGGCACACATACACATGAAATAAAATAAGTTTTATAAATAAAGTTTTTACTTTAAACAATGGAAAAACTAAGAAGAAAGATATTCTAACCAATAATTGCGTCTGTTAAATGAAGCTTTCTCCATTTGTTAATAGGAACAAATTCAGAGATACAATATTCTAAAAATCTGTCTAATTAAAATATGAAATTACATGATGCTTTATGGGTCAAAGCCCAGCAGAAAACAAGATTCTCTTCCACGTTCTTCAAATGGGGAGGTGCTGGGACAGATAACTAATTAAGAAAATGCCCTACAGGCTTGCCTACAGACCAATCTTACGGATACATTTTCTTAATTGAAGTTCATTCCTCTCTGGTGACTTTAGTTTGTGTCACATGACATAAAACTAGCCTGCACAGGCAGCAGCAGATAAGGTCATGAAGACTGTGACCTTGGAGTCAGGTCTTGCAGGTCCCAGTGCTGAGTCTACCACTTATTGGTATTGGTGAGACAGAGGAACGTAGGAGACTGAGCTGACAAAGGATGCTGGGGCATCCAGAGGTTCATGTGGGGAAGTGATGCCACTCCAGAGATGAAATGGAAAGGGGAGAGAAAGAGTTTGTAGACCCAGTGGGAGCTACAAGTGCAGAATAGGCTGCCGGACAGGAGCTGAAGCACACAGAAATGCTTTCACTGCAGGAGCAAAATGTCCCTGGAGCAGCTAAAGGAGGCCTCATGACTCCCTTCCCTTCTACCCATCCACACCCCCCCCCCGCCCCCAGATCTTCCCCAGGCTGAACCCAGCATTAAAGTCAGCCGGAGAGAGGGTTCAGGAAATGCTCCTCAGAATTGGGAGTCATCTATCTGCCTGGCACAAAGTCAGGGAGGGAAGGGGAACAAATACACACTCCCAGAAGATATGCCAGAGAATGTTTATGTGAGAACAAAACTGGAACAAATACCTCACAGGTTGATGTAAGACCAAAGCAGAGAATACACCTCACAGAATAAGAGTTCTGTTTACAGCTAAAACTGTTTAAAAAAAAAAAAAAAAAAAGAAGAAGAAGTTCCTGTTTGTTTGGTCCGAAATCCTAGCTAAGAGATAAGCTAAGTTTGCCCTGTTTTAACTCCCTGCTAATTAAAGCTTCTGTTTGCCACCAGAAGAAAATTCCTGGTCTGATATAAACTGCTTTGTAACCCACATCCACTGATGCATATTATATCTTTGCCTTTGTTACTGCTTGTAACATGCAGTCACTTGATGTATGTCCTTGCCTTTGTTCCTGTCCTTTTCCTTGTATCCTTTTAACAATGAATAACCACTAACTTTCTAACCCTTTAAGGAGGACAGTAAGGGCTCCTCTCTCAAATCCTGACTTAACAGGAGAAAGCCAGCTGGCCCGTATACCCAAATACAGCTTGCTTTAATTTGAACAATTGTGGATTTGGTCCTCTTTTTTTCTGGAGAATCTCAAGATTAACAGTTTAGTTGTAAATAGTTAGTAGTAACACAGGGAAGTTTCTATGTAATAAATCCACTTAATGTTTTTACATTTGTTATCGCTGAATCCTCAAAGCAATCTTAGGAGTAAGGACTATTATTACCCTTATGAACAGATAAGGAAACTGAGGCAGAGAGAGATTGTAAAACCTGTACCAAGTGCACAATCACTAACTGACAGAGTCAGCATTAGAACCTACAAAGCATGGCCCCAAACTTCATGATACCCAAAGCTGTGTCCCCTGACTGCTTGCGCTGGCTAGATTTATGTCAACTTGACACAAGGTATTAGAGAGGAAGGAACCTCAGTTGAGGAAAAATAAGATCAGCCTGTAGGCAAGCATGTAAAGCATTTTCTTAATCAGTTATTGGTGTGGGAGGGCAAAAACACTCTGTTATTGTGGGTGGTCCTATTCTAGGGCTCATGGTCCCAGGTTCTATAAGAAAGCAGGTTGATCAAGCCATGAGGAGCAAGTCAGGAAGCAGCACCCCTCCATGGCCTCTGCGTCAGCTCCTGCCTCCAGGTTCCTGCTTATGCTTGGTTTGAGTTCCTGTCTTGACTTCTGGCAGTGCACTGTGATTCAGAATATATAAGTCATATAAACTCTCACACACCTCCAAGTTGCTTTTGGTCAATGGTGTTCCATAATAGCAATAGTCATCCTAACTAAGACACTGCCTTCCACATAAAAACTGTGGTTCCACAAAACAGTCACCCGGACTAGAATCTCTGAACACACAATCAACAGAGGAAGTCAAATTTAATGCTTCAAGATCTCATGAGATATTTCTTCCTTAATGGCCATGGAAGAGGGCTTGGGACTGGTCCTCCTCTGCCGTTCATGGAAAGAAAATCAACCATCATTTTGGTTTTGCATTCAATTCCCAGAGAGTCAGGGATTCTTGGATGAGTGGTAGAAAAATAATCAAACTACAGTCCATTTCAAGGAAGAAAATCAGTGACGGGAAGGGGAAAGATGTGATTTAAAGTCCGAGGAGAGAAGTATTTTCACAAGGAGCAACTACTGCTACTGCTGTGTGTCTAGTCCAGTCTGAGTGTTGACGTTCTTGGACTAGTAAAATTGTAAAGCTCCTCAGAGACTTCCTTCTTGGAGGTAGAAGAAAACTGATTAGCCATTTAGGCTGAGGTGGGCACCGAACGCAAGCTTAAAGGGAACCACACATAAAGAAGGACTGATGGGAACAAGTCTGCATCAGCCGAGGGATTTGTTATTGCAACTCATTGCATCCTTCCTGCAAAGTGTGGAAGAGGCATGGAGCTTCCCCAGGCCCCTCATAAATCACTCAGACCCTCTCCTCCTGGCTAAAGCTTGCTGCTGCTGCTCCCACCTCTCCCTCTCTTGTTCTTTGGTATTTTCATCTCAGATTTCCTGTGTCAGTTAAAGGGAATCCAAAATGAAGAAAGAAAGGAGCCATTTTGTCCCTGTTCTTGACTGAAACTACCTTACAAAAAATAATACTGGATGTGGCTCTCTCTCCTGAGTGTGCTCAACATGTCCAAGTCACAAAACAGTAAGCATCCAGAAGGCCATAACTTGAGCTTTACTCTTTAAAAAGAGTAAGTGGCTGCCCTGAATAGATGCGTTTTAGATTGTTTTAAAGGCTCTCCCATCCAGAGTTTCTCTTGCATAATCTTGGACCAAGGCTTCAAATTTCTTGAACATTTGCTTATTTGAATTGTCAGTAAAAGGATTAGTTTAAAGGCGCATATTTAATACCTTTAATATATTTATTAAATTAATATTTTAACATGCAATTAGCAACTTTATGTACTGAATGCTCACAAGGAGCCCATGGCTTATTATATTTTTGTTGTTGTGTCTCTAGGGACGGAGATATAGCACAGTTGGGAGAGTGCTTGCCTAGAATACATGATTGGGTTCAATCACCAGCACCATAGAAACTGGGCTTGGTGGCACACATCTGTAATCCTGGCAGTCAGTCGGGAGGTGAAGACTAGAGGATCAGGGTCAAGGTCATCCGTGGCTACATAGCAAGTCTGGGGACAGCCTGAGCTACATGAGATCTTGTCTCAAAAACAATTGCTTTCTTCTTGTTCATAACACCAAGATTGGCTATGGGTGCTGGCCTGATGGAGCCAGATGGACAATGAGGGAGAGGGCAAAGTCAGTCCACAGTGGAATAGCCTGGAAAATATCCCTTCAGCCAGGTGTTCAAGGTCAGCATTAAGAGCAATAAGAGACACCTATGGTACGAACTCTTGATAAAGTGAGTGTCTCTGGAATCTTCCTCCAAAAGAAAACCCACATCCCCATTCTAAACCTAAGAAATCATTAAGGGCCAAATGACAAATATTCTTCACAACACTTAGCCTGAAATGCCCAAGATGCCAAGGCTCTCAGAGACAAGAAGTGCCTGCGAAATTGTCACAACAGAGAGGAACAGAAAATAAGTAGCAGTCTAATGCACTGTGGTACCCTCTGTGGAATGCCAGGGCAGAAAGAGGGAATCAGGTTAAAACTTAAGACAGGCTAAGTGATTGTGTGAATACTGAGGACACCATTTGACTACCAGTTAACGCACAGCAGCAAACGTGCTGTGCTCAGAGAGGTCAGAGGCAGGGAGAATCCTCTGAGCCCTCTTTAGTTGTCCTGTACACCCAAGAACTGTTCAAGAACATGACACTCCATTTTTTTAAAGTCAAATGAGAAAGTATGCTAAAAATGTTTTGTAAACCAGGCCATTGTCACTTCAGGGATGATGTCAGTGATGGTTAGCGCTCTGTTCTGGTGACAGTCTGAGTGTCGCTGAACAATAATAGATCAGTGCTGTATCCACAAAGAGTTTTTCTTGGCTCAAATTTCTCCAGCAGTATTCAAGAATTCCATTTTCTGAAAATCATGAATTTTGAAATATGTAACTTCCAAAAATGGTTTCACTTACCTCCTTATGAGTTTCAGAGATTATTCTGTGGCTCCTCAGTCACACTGTAACTTGTTTCCCAGGATCCATCATATGCCCAACTGGATGCTAAGTTTAGGGACACAGAGAGAAGCCCTCTCTCATGGATTGGACCTGCTCAAAAAGAAAAGAAACTAGCAGTTCAAACATCTGCAGTGAAAGTGGGACATCACCTACACTGCCTCTGTCATCCTCACAGACCTCGCAACCTTCCTTCACTAGGGGGAGGTGTTCGCTCTCCAGCAATCCTATGTCTATCTGACCATATTCCAGACAGAGCTGAGCATTTGCCCAGCACACTGCCCAGAGAGAGACCCTCACCCAGCACACTGTCCACATTCACAGCTAGAGTGTCAAGCTCTTGAGGGCAAAGCTTTGTACACAGTTGTCACCCCAGCCTAAAAAAGCACAATGCCTCCTCACGACATGAATAAAGGAAATATCTAGTTAATATTTTGATGGAGTGATAAATCTTTTAAAGACATCTATGAGCTCATATGCCTGAAGAGACTAAGGGAAACTACTGGTGCCCTGAGCTCAGGTGACATTTGTTCAGCCTGTGACAGGAAGGAGATGTTAGATATGGGTGCACAGTTACTCATCACTTAATGATGAGAAATATTTTGAAAATGCATAAAGAAGCGGTTTCCTTGTGCAGCCAGCATTCTGTACTTAGACAAATTTAAGTGGGTGGAATATGTCAGCGATCTGACCAAGCTTCTTGATGCAAATGAAAGATGGAGCAAACTAGAGGTACTGCTGGCACAGGATTAGTACACTTGTCTATAAGAAAAAAATTTTTGATAAATAAACGTATAAGCATTAGGGGCCTGCAAGATGGCTCAACAGAAAAAGGTGCTTGCCACCAAGCCTCCTAATCCGAGTTCAATCCTCAGGACCGACATGTTGGAAGGAGAGAACAAGCTCCCAAAAATTGTCCTGTGACTTCCACAAGCACACTGTCATATGCACCCCTCCTTTTGCACATACATTTAAAAACTGCAATAAAGTTGTGATTCATTGATTATAATAGTGAATAAAAAGCATAGTGTAGCAAATACATAAAATATTTCCATAGTTATTTATGTTATCAAATGTTATCTACTATGTGAATTGTGTGTGAGAGGGTCTAACTGTGTTATAAAGCTACCCCACAAACATACACATGCATCACTCTTTAGTGTTAGCAGACTACAATCTTGCTAGGCAAGAGAAATATTTCAGAATATCATGGGGCCACCATCATATATGTCACTGGTGGTTGGCAAGCATGGTGCTGTGGCACGTGTCCATAACAGGGTGGTGCTTAGCTCAGCCTCTTTACTCCCTGACCAGAGTTGTCCTCCCCACTCCACTAGAGACACTGTCAGGCTCTACTTTCTACCCTGAGTCCCACATACCATACAGGATTTGGCTCTACAAATCCAATTCAGGAGAGGAACTTAGAAACAAGGCTTTCACATCCAAACTTCATCCACTGATCCAGCTTTTATTAGCTCCACAGCTGAGTCTGATCTCCAGCTTTCAACTCCTGTTCTAGCACTCCGTTAGTTCCAAAGTTGCAGGGTAGGCACTGGGAAGTTATTCAGTAGCCCCTAAGGTCTTGCTCGAAGAACACAGGACCTCGGGACTGATCGGATTTGGGTATTCGAACTCTACCGGAAGAATTCACATTGCCTCTTCTTATTCTGTGCTTTCTGGACCTCGGGACTGATCGGATTTGGGTATTCGAACTCTACCGGAAGAATTCACATTGCCTCTTCTTATTCTGTACTTTTCTCACATGGCCTCCTCTGTGGTGGGTTCTGGTCCCTGTGGTGGGGGCTGCTAGGTCCATGCTTGTCACTCAACCAGTTCAGGAAGGGAAGTTGCTATTCAGTTCCTTCAATGAAAGCCATGACTCTGGCCTGCTTCTGACTTAAGTGCTGTGTCTACTCTGGATCAGCATGTCCAGAGTCCTGAATGGCCAAGCTGGGCCTGTATGGAGCCAAGGGGGGCTCGGCATCTTTTGAATTGGATGTGTGGGGAGTGGAAGAGACAAGATATTCTTGTCGGACTAGGAGGAAAAGAACAAGGAGAAAGCACTGGAATCCACAGTGGGATCTCGGGAAGTGGGAGGCCATGTCTTGTCCAAGCAGGGTTGGAAATCACGTTTGGCTGCAAAGCTTCAGAATCTCTAACACCAGGGGCCACTCTAAGGCTCCACCAATATAGTCCATCACACCCAAGAATGTGACAGGTGGAAAAGTGATTTTTAAAAAACCACCTTTTGACTGAATTTGGTTTATTTTTAATTTAATGTGATTTTTTAAATTAAATTCATTTTAACTGGTGCCTAAGAACATGGCAACATGCGATCTTTTGATACCTATAAAGCTTCCCTGCTCTTTCTCCTCACTGTAACCTTGAGAGGTCAACATTGCCCATCCCCCTCCCCTTTCTCCCCCACACAGCTTTGGCCAACTTCCTTCTATTTCACCATCTATGAAACGAAGGTTTCCATTCTACATATGGATAAGGTCATGTGGCACTTGTGTTCCCTGGCCAAGGTAGTTTTTTACTTAACATAAGAATCTCCAATTCCATTTACCTTGTCACTAATGGCAGAATCCATTCCTTCATGGCTGGACAGTATTCCATGGTTTATACGGTATCATTTCTTCATCCAGGCTTCAGCTAATGTACACACAGGTTCCCTCCATTTTTTGTCTCTCCCCCCCCCCCCCCGCTTTGGCTACTGTGAACAGATCTGCAGTGAGTGTGTGGATTCCGACCTGTCTTTGATCTCCTAATTACATTTCCTTTGAATATGCATTTGCCTGGTGGTGGGATTGCTGGATCACATAACATTTCTGGGGGTTTTTTTTGGGGGGGGTTGTTTGTTTGTTTTAGCCTCCTGCAAACTACTCCCATAATTTACATTCTCACAAGCACAAAGCTTCTTTGCTTCACAAAATCAGCTATACTTACTGTCTTCAGTCCTGATAAAAGTCAGCCTCACTGGG
Organism: Lophiomys imhausi; assembly: GCA_907164525.1. NCBI lineage: Eukaryota > Metazoa > Chordata > Mammalia > Rodentia > Muridae > Lophiomys > Lophiomys imhausi. Next base: position 23,086 of record CAJQZJ010031274.1, read on the forward strand.
ATGAGGCAGTGTCTCATTGTAGTTTACATTTACAACTGACCAAAGATGACCTTCTCATGCACACATTGACCATTTACATCTTCTTTGGGAAATCTCTATACGGAGAAAATGTAAGAATTTTGCCTTATTTAATCTGGCAGCTGAAAAAAAGTGATTGAAATTCATTAAAAATATTTACTTTCATTATTTTCAATTACATGTATGTGGGGGGGGGTACATGTGAGTGTCATTTTCAGCAGAGACCAGAGCATCACTGGAGCTAGAGCTACAGACAGTTATGAGAAACCCCACATAGATGTTAGGAGGTGAGCTCAGGTCCCCAGCAAGACCAGCACCTGCTGATCTTAACCACTGAGCCACCTATAAACACTCCATAGCCCCCTAGAGCAATCCTTAAGAAGATTCTAGATATTGGTGGAAGAACACTACTAAATGTATTGCTCTCTAGTGTGGTAATCTCTGTCCAACAATAGCAATCATTGCTGTAAGTGCCAGTCAGGCATAAACTGTTCCTAGACCCACTCAGCTCCAAACTGACAGAAGTGTCTAAGACAGAGTCGTTTACTTTGAGAAGCCGAGCAAGAATCATCAATGATTTTCAGTTTGCCTCTGGATCCTATATAGTTGCCAGAAAGTATAGGTAATGTACTATTTTTTTTTCCTTAAATTTAACCCACTTCCTTCATCATTGAGTCAGAGAAAGCTTCCATGCTGGCATCTGCTCAGGGGACACCTGCCCATCAAGCTACTGCCAGTGTTGGTCCCTCGTCACCCAGGCAAGGATCTCTCCACAGTTGCCCACTTCTAGCTCCCAGGCACCCCTACCTCAGCTGTGCAACCAAGCCCTGGTCTCCTCCTAAACACAACATGTATGAACATTCTCTACAAGAGATCCGATGGAAGATCTTTCTGCCAGGAAGCTGTGCTGCCCCCAGCTGCTGTGCTGCTCTCTCTCTGTATAAAGATTGCAGCACCCCTGCGCAACCAAGCAGGTGAGGCACATGCAAGCAGCGGTGACTCCTATGTTCCTTTCCTCTGAAGCTCCACAGGCCCTGAGATAAGATTGCTGCTGGGAAAGAAATAGGCAAATCACATGGAACCACAGCCAACGTTTAGTGTAATTCCTTCCTAAATCTGTCATCTCATCTTGGTCTAAATGACCTAACTAATGCACCAGAACATTTGTCCATCAATAATTTTTGACATTTTTCTCTCCATCTTAATGAACTTCCAGTAAGTTATGAAGCCCAGATCCATTTACCAAACACTGTCTGTCCTAGAGCCCTAGCCAGGAAAGACAGACTCTCTCTGCAGACCTGTAACCCGCTTACCAGACTGCACCATAAATGAGCCCTCTTTCCTCCCAAGCTCCCTGAATGGCTGTAAGGAGAAGTCCAGCCATGTTATTGTTCCAGAAATACCTAGTAGGAGATGTGAGAAGGCTCAAATGCCCACAAAACTCTCTGACTTACAAGAACGTACAAAGAAAGGACTTTATTTTCTATTCCCATTTCTTAGACGTTTTTGTCATTATTTTCCCCAGCACAAAGCAGCCTTTGTGCCTGCAGATCTCCTAAATGTTTATGTCCCAAAGTGCATAGAGGTGTGAAAAGTGTGGCTCATGTTCTTCATAAATCCATATTACAAGACATGGCCTTGAAAATGAAAGGCAAATTAAATCCCCTTTCCCTCTAAGCTTTCTTTCATGTCAAAGGTTAGTCTGGCAACCTTTGTTCAACAGCATAGACCTCAGAGCTTGAGAAGGAATGAATATGTATCCACGTGGTATCAACAGCTAAGATTTCAGAAGCATGAAGAGAAAGTCTTTAGAAGAATAACTGAGGGCTTGCTGCTAGAAACAAGTTCACAGTTTGACTAACCCAGAAATAAATTACTATAAACCCAGTAACTGATTCAACATGTCTGCTTGCTAACTCCCCCCATAACCCACCAGGAACACTTTAAAATGAATGCTTTAGACATAAATGCCTCTCTCTTAGAGCACACTAAAATCTTGAGTATTTACCCCATAAAATAAAACTGTCAAGAATGCAACAGTCAAAAAATAAATTCATCTCTTTTCTAGGAAAAGTAAAATAATTAGACTTATATTTTTAAGCCAACAACAAATCCTATCCACAAATTATCTGTTGACTACAACATAAATTTCTGTAATAAAAGCATGATTCATTCTTTCTTTCCCACCCTTTTCAGGTTAATAAGAGCAAATTGCTCACTAAAGAATTTAGCATTGGTGTTGGAGAGATGGCTCTTCACAGAGTGGTTGCTTGTCCCGTGAAAGTAAAAACACCTGAGTTCCACTGCCCAGAACCTACACATGCTCTTGTCACCCCAGCCAGTGTGAGAACAAAGGCAAGGTGGAAACATGTCACTTGCTGTAAACTCTAAGTTCCCTGCCATTGAGAGGTCCTATCTCCATAGAAAATAGAAGGCTCCCAAAGGAATTATTTCTGAGGCTGTCCTCTTACCTCACACAAATTTGTGCATGCGAACACGCACACAAGCATGATCATGCACATATATGCATGCATATATACACACATTTACCTTTAAGTGCAGATAGCTTAAATACCCCATCTCATCTCTCTCCATTCTGAAAAAAAAGAAAGATTAATCGTTTTCTGTGGGCTTAGCTTACAAATGAAGCCTTTGATACTGGGTGGGTTTCTGTTCTGTGATAAATGCTATGGCCAGAAGCAAGTTGGGGAGGAAAAGCTTTGTCTCATCTTACGGTTGTAGAGCATCATGAAGAAAAGTCAGGCAAGAACTCAAGGCAGGAATCAAGGAAGCAGAGGCCTTGAGGAGACACTACTTACTGCCTTACTCTCTCTAGCTAGTTCAACCAGTGTCTGCAGAAAGCTCATGTCAGGGCACTGTGGTTGGTAAATTTTGTGAACGTATTTTTATTTAGAGCATAGCACTGTTCCGGTTAGTTTCTTTTTGTCAACTTGACACAAGTTAGGGTCATCTGTGAAGAGGGAACATCAATTGAGATTACCTGCAATCAACTCTGTAGGGTATTTTCTTGATTAATGATTGATGTGGGAGGGGCCAACCCACTTGGAGTTGCTACCATCCTACTCCTCCAATGTGGAGTGTCCCTACAAATCAGTCACTCTCAGTTCAAAAGTCATATGAGGGCTAAGAGCTTCCTCTTGCACTGGGGGCCTATATGGTAGCATTCCCTAGGGAAAATTGTCCCATTGATAGGTAACAAGGTCTATGTTCCTGTTCCTTTCAGTCGGTTGGTAGTAGGATAGTTATCCTGTACTATATGGCTAAAATCCAATTATAAGTGAGTAGATGCTGTGTGTATCTTTCTAAGTCTGGGTTAGCTCACTCAGGATGAGCTGTTCTAGTTCCATCCATTTGGCTGTGAATTGCATGATTTCCTTGTTTCTGATAGCTGAGTAATATTCCATTGTGCAAATGTACCACAATTTTTTTTTATCCATTCATTAGTTGAGGGACATCTGGGTTGTTTCCAGCGACTCCTCACCAAACCACAAGGACATATCCTCATCTATCTTCATAGGAGCCTTATTTGTAACAGCTGAATTATTTTTATTCACTCTTTTCTCCTTTGCTTTCCTGTGCCAAGAGACCACCCCCAGTTTTATATCTTCTGTCACCAAACAATTAGGCCAAGTGCCACCACCCCAATACCCTAGGTTCTAGAGAATTCTAGTGTAACTTGACTTTGACTAATAGAGGAAGCTGGTGTGACATCTTACTGGGAAAAAAATGTGTGCACTAAACCACTTATCCTCTCAAGAGCTGGCTAAAATACTTCTTAAAAGAAAAACCTAAAACTAAATACTACTAACCCTTCAAGCCAGAACATTAACAAACACACACATAGACACATACAAATCAGCCAAAAATAAATCTGCTTTTAAGACTTGCTATATTATCCATGGAAAAATCTGAGAAATACAAATATATAAAATACAATGTATAAAATATTAATGTGCTGTATGGTTTATATATGAGTACATGTAAACATGTAACCACAAATATTTTAAATACACATTTATGTGTGGTTATGTATCATTTATATCTTTATTTTTATGTATTATTTATACTCATATTTACATATGAATTTAAATATAATATATACACATATAAAGCATTCTATGTATGTAGATATTTTATGTGCAATATATTCATGGATATATAATTCCTAGAAATATTTTAACTAATGTATTTATGTACAATCCACTTTATATATAAATACATACTTACTAAAATGTCAATACAAATATATCCTTACCACAAAGACTCATGAAGTCATTCATGTTGCATACTGTAATTTCTTCCAATTTTTATTCTTTCTTTGTTATTATGTTATGAACAAGAATGGGTGTAAGAGTTACAGAACCACCACAACTCACAAAAAAAAAAAAACAGCTCTGCTATGTGCTCAAACAAAAAAAACAACCTTCAGTTATTCTCACTGTTTAAATAGACTTTGGTTTCTGAGAGGAAAGGGTAAAGTTGGCAAATGAAGGTTTTACTCCTAAAAATTGGGCTGAGGTATCAATTTAAACTTACGGATTTCATAGGACAATTTACCCAATCTGAGACAGACACTGAAATTGAACAGGAAAAAAAATGAATATTATAGGGAATTAACTCATTAGTAGTATACTTGCCTGACATGCAGGATGGCCAACACTGAAAAACAAAATTTCTGAGTACAGAGTCACATGCCTGCTATGCCAGTAATTGGGAGGTGGAGACAGGATTGTAAATTCAAAACCAGTCTGGTTTACATAGGGATTTCTAGAGCAACTTGGGCCATGAGCAACAGTTTCAAACAAACAATAAATAAAGGTAAAATTTAAATAAAGGTGAAACAAAGACAGTATTCGTTCTCAGGTACACATGTGTGGGAAAAACAATATAGTGTCAAACCTCAGAAAGATAGCCCCCCACCTGTATTTTGACAATGTACATGAGCAGACACAGTGAACCCTCATATTTGGTGTGCAGTTCTTATTCATCTAATTTGTACTAATTGACTTGCACTCACATAATTTCATGACAGTGTTTCAGGGGCATGACCAAAGTGGCAATCCCAGCTCACCGACAGCTGTGTGGCCTGTACCTGGACCAGGTGAAGACTGCCCTCTCACATTCTCTGGTTGCAGACAAGGACAAATACATGGACACTTTACTATCTGGCAGTGAGTCTGCCTTTTAAAGCCAGTCTGTCCGATGTTGAGTAAACAGTGGCATGGTTGGTGTACACAGCTCCCATTGTTTATGGCAATTATAAAGGCAGAAAGGCAGGAAGTGAGGAGACATTTTCTTCTGACATAACAAGTTATTACATGTTGAAAACATCGGCCACCTCGGTAAATTCTTGTCCCCTGGGAGCCCCCACAATCACATTCTAAACACTAAGAAACGAAAGCTGGGACTACTGCTGCCAAATGCAAAGATGGTCTCTCTCAGTCGGAGTGAAGACTGACAGAGTTCTACTGTAGATTTCTTTTCCATTCTAAACATGTCACAAAATACCTAAGTGACTCCAGTGGGTTCATTTAACATCTTACACCCTGAGAATAATTATGAATTCCATTAAAAATGTTTACTGTCTATACCACATCACTTTTCCCTAACATTTTTTTTCCATCCTGCAACTCTTCTTTCATCACATACCTACTAATGTCCTGTTGGATACGACAGCCTCAGGGAAGCATGTCTTTCATTGCATACCTACTAATGTCCTGTTGGATGCAACAGCCTCAGGGGAGCATGTCATACAGAACTTCATACTTTATATCCAACAGAGTGGGAAACAAAGTCTTGCTGACTTCAGACATAAAGAAGGTATCTGCATATATATCAGATCATTGTATGCCCCCCCCGCAATTAAAAAAAAAAAACACTACAAAGTCCTGACCTATACATTCACCTGCCTCCCATCAGCCCTTGTTCATTTTACTGATGTTCCATAGTTGCTACCTATTTTATCAATTTTGGTTCTCAAAAAAAAAAAAAAAGATCATGACTATCTGAACCAATCTTTACTTAGGTTTTATTTGTAGCTAAAACTCAAATATAGCAAGCCAAAATCTAGAGTGAACATCTCTAAACAATACAGTAAATAAATATTCTATTAAAATGGCAGCTAATATGTGAATTAAAACAAGGTGCCTCTATTTTCAATAAAGTATAGTTTTCGCTTATATAACTCTAAAGGAGAAAATTGAAGCATGTGTAGAGTATAAAATATACACAGAAATTGATTAACAGGAAAATTGAAGGACCTTTACCATTTGTGTTTGTAATTTAAATTTCATGCTGTGTGTACGTATGCATTAAAAACTAACTGTTGTATTTAAATTGTAGAACAATTGTAACCAACAGAAGAATAAGGAAACAGAAGAAAGCTACTTTATATGTAGACTTAATATTTAGTTGAAAGACTAAGTATAAAACTTATCTGTTTTACAAAGAGTAAGAAATTTGTAAAATGAAAAACAATACTTATCCTAAACTCAAAAGCTGATGCCACTGTGTTGTTGGTTAGACATTTGACTTCTTATCAGTGTAAGTGTATCCTCAGTGGTATGTGGATTGAAGTAAATTATCTAAGAATTTTAAGTCTTTTGGAAGCCTAATTTAAAACGTCATATTCTACACCAACCCCAAAACCTTTAAACACACACACACACACACACACAAATTATGTCTATACTGTTAGTAAGGGGTGATAAAAAAGAGATAGAAAGTCAGGAATAAGTTTGGTGAGGAAAATATCATTCACTTGTTCATTGGTCCAATGTGCTCCAGAGAAACAGAGAGAAAACAAAACAAACTCACTATGTCTCCTTTGGTGGACATGCTGGACTTGAGTCACTTCCAGATGACCTGGGGAGATAGAAACACAGGTCTCAAATAGAGCAGGCAAGACTCCCCATGGGTTTAGTTTGGGAACCTCACGAGCAAAGATCAGCTGGTGACATAACAGACAGTTTTACTGAGAACCCACCACAGGCTTGGTGGGCTAAGCCACAAACAAGACACCCACTGGGTCCACAATCTTTAAGACCTCAGAGGCGAAAGTTCTGAGCAATGAGTAATGAAGTCTAGGGTCCAGCTAGGTCAGGACCAAGAGAAAGGGAGGGGGAAGCACACACCTCCAGGAAAGCCAAGCTCACTCACTGAACTAGGCAAGCAGAAGCATTGTTTTCATTAGTCAAAGCCTTTGAGCATATGTGCAATTTACCAACACAAGAAAGAGAACTTGGAATACATTTTAATAATGTTCCCACAGGTGGCGAATGAAAGCATGAGGGAAGTCTAAAGGAGGGCACGCCTCAAAAGAACTGATGAGGAGAAAAGTCTCAGAATGCAAACCGTAACAGGGATTGGAGGTGGCCGAAAGAGAAGAACGGGTAAATGCTGGGTATGTGACCTGAAAAAAGTACATTTAAAGGGCAAAGTCAGGAAAAGATGTTTTTAAATACACTTCAAAAGAATGCTGGAGATGCTGGGAAGACAAGAAAAAGGAAGGTCTCAGAAGCACAAAAGGCCAAACAATGGTATCTAATGTGACTCAAACCACATGTCTAGAGCTCTTATGGAAATGATAAATCCCATCAAAACGTAAATACTTTGTAGCCACTGTGCCGTAGTCCTCACTTCTCTCACTTGTGTTGTGATTATGAAAAATAAACTGTGATCTGGAGATGACAAATTAATCAAATTAAAATTTCCCTTTGGCAACATAACATTGGTCAATGCTGTTCATCCACTAAAAAGAAAAATGCAGTGAAGAATGAGCCAGTAGGAAGAATGAAGACTCTCAGCAAGACATGTGGATGGGAAGAGTGTTCCACTAAGGTTGCCATGGTGCTTACAGCACCTTAATTGTCCAGAAGTTGCTTTTGGTGAATCTAACATATTTAATAGTAATTTGGCATTTCTTCTCTGACAACAGTTTTTAAAACTGAGAAACTCTCAAGTCTGTCAGAGCATTTAGTAATTTTATAATTTATGAGCTTAAGAGAGTGGGCTGTAGTTTCATGTTTCATTTCAAAACTTTTTTAAAAGCTACAATCGGTTGAATCTGGAGATGGTTTCTATATTTTTATGAGATTAAAATGCTGCTCAGTCCTACAAACAAAATGCTTTCTTACTGAACTTGACTAATGCTTAGAGAACAGTTCAAAGACCAGGAATTTTAAAAGCAACAGTTCAACTCACTTCCTGACTGGAAAAGTAATTTTCTGAGTTAACCCTCAGGTCTACCCAGCAGCTGGGAAACAGTTTATTTTATTACATACTTAATAAGTGTCGTACACTCTTCCTAAAAGAGGCGAAGTATGTTCCTTTTAAACACTGAAAATGGCAATCACGAAGATAAGACACAGAACTCAATACATGCATTATTAGAAGCAACCTTCCAGCCAAGCACAGTGTATGATCCTTGATCAGTTCATGTATCCAAATTTAAAACTTAACAAAGGGTTTTTAGAAATATTTTTGACAGTGACTGGTGTGCAGGCATGAGGACATGCGTTTGCATCCCCAGCATCCATGTAGAGGGCTGGCACCAGGAAACCCAGCCCTGTGACCCTGAGAGGTAGGAGAAATGCTGGGGCTCACCTGCCAGGCAGCTTGTTCAAAAGCCATAGAGCTCTTTGCCCTGTGGGAGGCCCTATCTCTGGAGATCAAGGCAGAGAGTGACAGAGTGGAACACCCAAAAGCCTTCTCTGGTCTCCACATACATATGCAGAAGTACAAACACAAACACACACACACATGCGTGTACATATAGTATGCACAGGTACATCACAGAAAGGGAGAGAGGAAAGAGAAAAGGGGGTCTTTGTTACAATTAAAATTTAAGTGCAAAATCTATATCAAATTAATATTTTTTGGAGTAAAGTTTCTTGAATTTCAGTGTTTTCAGATTTAGGCAGGAACGAATGTCTGTCCCTTAAAGAGTCATCCAGAAGTATTTAAGAGTAAACTATTATGTCTACAATTATCTCTAAATGTCATTTATTGTGACTATGTGTCTTTACACATAAAGATAAAATAAATGCCCTAAAACATAAAGAATCAGCTTTAAAAAACAAGGCTGGAAAGACAGGTCAGTCAGAAAAGGGCTTGCCACATAAGCATAAGGACCTGAATTCCATCCCCAGAAACTACATAAAAATCTGGTCACTCATCATAATCCCAATGCTGAAGTGGTGGAAACCGGCAGACCTCTGGGACTAGCTAGCTGCCCAGCCTAGAATAACTAATTAGTTATAGACCAGGGAGAAAGTCTATCTCAGAAAGAAATCAGCATGAACAGTTGCTGAGGCATAGCACCTTAGGTTATTCTCTGACCTATATTCACACATGTGTGTGCATACTCCCACACACGCATACTCCCATACTCCATACACATGGACATGCGCGTACATACACAAACCCACAAAACTTGTTAATCTAGACATAGTTAACAAACATCCCCTAAGCTATTATTTCAACTCCATAGACATATTTACCCATGCAAATATTCACACAGACAAAGTTGGCAAAGGGAACAAGCAAGATACCCCAGTGGAACTCCGTTGCAGAACTAAAACCCTGCAGAGCTTCACAACAGAGTTGGCTGGGAAAAGGAGCCCAAAGTTAAACATAAAAGGTATTAAAATATCCATGATACATACTGTTGAGTGTTATGAAAATCCAACTATTTCAGGCTTCTGAGATGTAAGTTGGCTCTAACACTACTAAGAAAAGTGAAGAGCCTTTAAGTCATAAAAGAACACCCATCTACATCTGAATAGCAGAACATGCCTTCTGACCACACAGGCAAAACAACACAGACTTGACCAAGGTCATTCCATGCTGGAAGGTTCTACACACATTCTGCCTTTTATGTGGCTTACAGAGCTACAGACAACTCAACTCATGTCAAACTCTCTTTCGAGAAGTAACATTGGCCATTAAAGAGGGCCTTGACTTTGTGAGAGAAGGAAGCTTGTTACTGTTAATAAATCTAGCTTAGAAATGGTAACAGGAGCTGGAGAGACGGCTCAGAGATTAAAAGCAGCTAATGCTCTTGCAGGAGATCTGAGTTTGGTTCCCAACACGAGTGGCTCACAAACCACCTGTAACTCTAGCTTCAAGGGACTTGATGCCCTCTCCTCTGGCTTCTGTGGGCACCGTACACACATACGTGTGCATGCGTGCACACACAATTTAAACACTTTTAATCATTAAGTCAGTATTTATGAAATGGCAGACTATGTCCTCACCTAGACTTCCTGTCTGCGTCAGGCCAAATGTTCTTTCTTACAAGCGTCTCTGACTGGCTGAAAATGGTGTAGACACCTTCACACAGTCTGGTGTTTATCACACAGACTGAGAATCACTGATTTTCCTTTGCAGACTGACCAGTACTGGAGATCCCAGAATAAGAGATGAACTTACCAGACCATGAGCAAGTCTACAGGCCACCATACACCAAGTTTTTCAAGTCAGAAAGAGTCAGTCTGTTGGCTCCTCACTCTTCTCCACAGAGATGTAAGCTATCAGCAAGTCAATTCTGCTGCCACACACATCCAGACTGATTAATTTCTCCCTGTTTTCACTCTTGCCCTGCTCAAGACACTGCCTGCCCTCAACTAGGAATGCTACCATGAAATATTATTGAAGACTCATAAGCGGCATCCCTACCTGGACTACACACAATCTGTTTCCCACACCAGGGCTAGAACAATCATTTAAATCATGAAACCAAGAATACTGATCTCCTGCACCAAAGTTTCCAGTAATTCCCATTTGGGGAAGAAAAAAAAAGCATATTCCTTACCCTGATAGCTTCCCAGCTCTTATGTAATCTGGAGTTGTTTGTACCTCTGGCTTCATCTTCTCCCAGTTGCCTCTCACTCAGTATAGCCCAGCCATCTTGGCTCTCTTTCTACTCCTCAAGTAGACCAACTGGCTATCTCTGACGCTGTGGGGGTGGTTTTCCTCAGCCTGGAATGTGGGGGTAAGTTGTATAGCTAGATACTGTTGGCATGTCAGTCTCAAATGAAATGTCACTTCTCAGAAGGTCTTCCTGCTACTAAATTATTGCAAGCTTTACACACTGTGACCCTGATCATGACCCCATATTTTTTTTCTGGTTTAAGTTTTTATTGGCTGCTTCTATCTTCCAAGCAAGTTTTTTGATTTATCTCACATACATTTTTAAACTATGAGGGAATATTATCGGTGACTGCATTTGCCAAAAATTAACAATGTGAAGTTAAAAATTCCTAAAAAGCTAAAACCACTACAATGAACCAGAAGAAAGAGAAAATGAGAAATCCTGCAGTGAGTGAAGAGATAAGCCTGATAGTTTTGAAAATCCACACAAGAAAATCCCAGGGCTTGCCTGCATCACTGGTGACATCCACCGAACATTTAAGAGAAGTTAGCACACTCTTCATGTCATGTGATTGGGTCACACCCACTCCTTAGTATTCACACAAAGGAATCTAGGTCGGCACACCACAGAGTTGCTACCAGAAGCTGAGAGTTACTCAGAAAGGGAGAATCTTTCTTTTCTTTAATGTGTGACAACTGGTAGGTCCCTTTGCTCTGGTGGATAGCCACACTCTCATCCGGGTGGTGTGCATTGGTCAAGAAGTGCTGGTGACATACTAGGATAACCAAAGCAGCTCATTCTGGAGCTACTACAGGAGGCGTCCAGGATCAAAAACAACTCCTTCTTGCTGGACGAATGGAAGAATATGAGCGATCCAATCTACTTTAAGATGCAGACCACCTACAGATAGCTGGAGATCTTGTTAAAGACCACTTGCCTCCAGTTGCCCTAGGAGTGTGGGACCCAGAACAGCAACTGATACCAAGTGGGGAGCGACTCTAAGAGTGTTTGTGTGACAGTAGTCACATCCCAGAACTAGAGCATCTCTAAATAGAGATGGAGGAGTTGGGAGCTGGAGCAGCAGCATGTCACTGGGGAGGTTTGGGAATAGGACCGCCTGCAGGTGACAGGAATCTAATCGGTGGTGAGTCATCAAAAACTGAGAGGATGTAAAGTAAAGAGGGGCAATGTTGAGAAAGCCTTAGGAGAAGATGAAGGAGAGAGAATGAGAGTAGATAGATTTCATTGTATACATGTATGAAATTCTCAAGAATAAAGAAAAATTAATATTTTTTTAAATGCCCCCTCTCTAATGTAGCTTATAAGCCAGGAAGTGGGTGAGACAGCACACACACACATGTCTATGGATAGGAAGAAGGGTCCCACTGGTCTCTTACTCTCTCGCTACACTAATTCGCCTCTTTCCTGTTTGTGACGGTTAATTTATGCGTCAATTTGATTGAACCAGGAACTCACACATTTGGCCAAATGTTACTCTGGTTCTGTCTGTGAGGCGTTTCTGGGTGAAATTAATGTTTGAAATAGGAGTCTGAGTAAAGCACATTGTCCTCCCTGGTCTGAGTGGACTGTGCCCAGTCCAGTTAACTTGTCTAAGGAGTACTAGCGAATTACAATGTCTTCCCACACTACCACCTTAGACTGGAACAGTCATAGTTTCCTGCCTGGAGATGCAAACCAAAAAGCAGAATTTTCAGTTTCTAACAACAAACAAAGAGATTCCTTCTGAAATTAGACTTAAACATAAAGTTAATCTGTGTCCCAAACAGGGATAGTTCCCTTTTTTGTGTATCGGGAAAAGGATGTTTGCAAAAGAACCAGCAAGTAAAATTCATAGACAGAAATGGTAATATAGAGACAGCAACAAAGAAGGCAGTGGCTACCAGTAGCTTGGGAGGATGGGGACTGACAGGCAGGACACAGGGGCGCTTCATGCCAGTCACGTTGTTATGATCGTGTGTTCACAAAAATCATACAATGCACAGCACAGTGAGCTTCTTTGTACGTTGCAGACTGTAACAATAGCATGTAAACCCTACGTTCATCCACTTTAATAAATCCGCCACATGGTGACATGGAACAACATTAGTAACATAAAGCTGGGTCAGTGTTAGGAGGAAGGAGGGGCTCTCTGGAAGCTCTGGGTGGTCTTACAAATTATTCTACACATTTCAAATTGTTCTAGATAAGCAGTCTGTTAATTTTAAAACTCAATAGGAAGGAGGGGTAGATATTGGAAGGTCTAAAACTTTTGGGAAGAAATAACAAAACATATACCCTTAGTAGCTAAGGTATCTGAGTATCACACACACACACACACACACACACACACACACACACACATTATACTGAATATTAAAGCCCAATATTACAGTCTTAAGAGATGAGGTCTCAGCTGGGTAGTGGTGGCACAAGCCTTTAATCCCAGCACTCAGAGGCAGCGGATCTCTGAGTTTGAGGCCAGTCAGATGGACAGAGTGAGTTCCAGGGCAGGGCTACACAGATAAATGCTGTCTTGAAAAGCCGAGAGAGAGAGAGAGAGAGAGAGAGAGAGAAACAAAAAGAGACAGAGAGATGAGGTCACAGAGATGATTTAGTCAACAGAGTTGAGTGTCTGTATAAAATGGGTTCAGAGGAGCTGTTTTCCCTTCTGCCCGCACACAATGTGAAGACACAGCAGGAAGCTCGTCTTTGAACCAGACTGCTCCCTCAAGATACACCAGATCTTCAAATATATTGATCTTCAAATATATTGATCTTGGCCTTCATGATCTCCAGAACAATGAGAAATGAACTCCTGTTGTACATACCAGCATAAACTATTTCATTACAGCAGCAAGAATGGATTAAGACCATAATATAGAGCAGCACAGAGTTAGCTACTGGCTTCAGTTTCTCTTGCTGGGGTTTACCTGTTGCCACATCAACAAATCACAGGACTGTGACTCTGCTCAGGTCATCCTCACAGTGGTTCACAGTGCTTTCTCCACACTGAATGGTTGCTTTGTAGTCAATAGTACATTAATATGTGGTGGTATAGTTTAGATTCTGTTTTTTTTTATTTTTAAATACTTTATTTTTTTCTTCAAGTTACATCTCAGTCACAAATCCTTCCCTATTCCCCCTTCCTATCCCACCCTTCCACACTCTTCCCCGCAGAAGTATCCCCTTTCAGTCCAACAGATGGTTCCTTCTCTTATAACAGTAAATACTATACAAAACAACAGATATAAACATGCCACATTTATGAGAGTTAAATGGCCCAGTATACCTTCCCAATGTCCAGTTTATACATATTTGGGCCCTGACTTTAACATTCTACTATCTAACCATCTCCATGAGTTTAAAGGTCTATATCTGACTCAACATTCATACTATCTTGCAACACACTTTTAAGAGTATCTTTTTAGATCTATAACACTCTCTTGATTCCTAAACAACTCAAAATTTAACTATGAGACTCTAGCTGTCTATTCTTCAACCACCTCAGAGACCTGAGAGGGATAAATATATCTGCTTATATAGGAAGTGCAGGGCCTGCAGCTTCCAAAACTAAGAAATGACATACCAGTGACTGCCTGGACAGTTCCCATTTTCTCTCCATACATTCCTGCATCAGTCTTCAGCCTTTGGGTCCTGTTTCTCTGACAGACATTTGTTGTAGAGCAGGGATTATGAAGGACTTACCTACCCTGTCTTGGCAGAGTTAGGCTGTCGACTTCCCTGCTACCAAGTTTTGTCCTTTTTGGACAGCAGTCTGTCTGCAGTTGGAGCAAGGGTTTTTTTCATGCCAAGAGATAGGCTTGCCACTAATTCAACCATCTCACACTGGAGATTCTTCGATGCTTATCTTCTACTTGGAGTAGAATAGGGGGTGCTGTCAGGAGCTGATATGTCTCGATATCAAAAAAAAGAACATCTTAATTTAAGATAACATCTTTGAATGCCATATTCTGCAGATCTCTTGGGGTTTTTGAAGATGCCCTATCCATCTCTTGTATTTAGATAAGCAAATGTTGCTTGTCTCTTAACAACTTGATTACTGCGTAGTTTAGAGAATATCTGTGATAGACTGTCATAGTAGCTAACAAAGTGACATGTTTGCATGACTAGGAGTTTGTTTTACTTAACTATCCTAGACAGTTTTAGACGGTTGGTATCAAGAGGTCAGAGCTTCACATTTTATTTTTAAGTATCTCTAGGTATGATACCATTAGGAAGCATTACCTTTAATTTTGTATCAATATACAAAGATCTATTCAATTGTGGTTAAATATTCTTAATTCTAGTACATTTGGGAGATTAAGGAAAGAAGAGCTGAGGCTAATCCAGGCTTTATAGTGAGAAACTATCTCAAAAATAAGGGATTTTTTTAAAAATATCCAACATTCTAGCATGAGACAACAATTTAATAGTTACATAAACAAGTAACTATGTTGAAATTATTAAAAAAAATCTATGTTTACCTTTAAATGTTACCCCTTTCTGTTGTTAGGGTGTCTATAGGTCTCTAAAGTGATTATTTTCAAGTGACTTGAAGAATAATTGAATGGCACAATTGTAAAGTAGTTAGCCTGCCAGAGGTTCAGAAACTTTCAGCACCTACAGAAAAGAATGTGTCTCTACCAGCAATGAAGGAGAGGGCCTCCACTTCATCTGGCATCATTAGAACCTCAATGAGTCTTAGAGGAAACAGAATGTGTGGGAGAGGAGGAGCAGATTCTGCTAGGACTGTTAGAACTCCACAAAGGGGTTCAGCATCCTGTTCTAGTACTTTAAATTCTCAGCCAAGAACATCATGAGTGTTCCCTGCCTAGGGTGCTGTGCCTAGTCCTTAAGCATACTGAGTATTCAAGAGTGCCAAAAACAGGAATAAATTCAGTTAAGGTGTCAAAAGGAAACTCAGCTGACTGTAGCCAGGAAAGAGCTGTGAGGTTTGAAATAAAAAGACTCAATCCATCAAGGAAAAGTCATAATAAATAATGTCAGTTCTGAAAGCTTTTCATTGGGTAAGAAAGTTTGGAAATTTGAAGCACATAAAGAAGTTCAGGAACTCAAATTTAGCTTAATAAGATAAGGACATTTTAAAATCTAAGGATGTCTTCAGAATAACCTTGTCTGACACTGAACCATTAAATTGTCTATCATGAGAACTATCTTGATGTAGTCTGGACAGTTGCTTGCCAGAAATGTGACAGAGGGGTCAGCCATTTGATGGACATCTGAACTGTGTGCCAGAGGACTTTTTCAATTTGAATAGAGTACTTCAAATACAGAAGACAGGGGACATAGAATGAGGGAGGGGGAGGAGTGTACTTTATAAAAATCAGCACAAATACACACAAGAGTATATGTATGCTCATCCACATACCCATATACAAATATTCAACTTCAATACTAAATTAGAATTAGCAAAAGCTTTGGATGGAAGCATAAGAAGTTAACTTATTAAATCACAATGGAAAAGTCCTGTCTATAAACATGCAAATGTGGCCTGTTAAGTTCAGGCTGTACCAAGTAGACACAACCACTCAGATAATACAGGATAACACTGCTAAAGCACACCAGGAAACCTTCCCATTTTTAAAGCAAAGGAGGCAAAGACGTTTTCCTTATTTTTTTCTGCACAATGAAAAGAAACATCAGAATAAAAACAAGAGTGCTTTCATGACAGAAAAGTGCAGTGGTTTTAAAACAAGTTACTTGGTATACATCCCATCTAGAGTTGGGCTTGTGGTCCTCCCCCAACTGCCCTCCCCCCGCCCAAAAATATCTGGTTGCTGGTGTCTGACTGAGTGGCCAATGGAGCAAATAAGCAGCAGTGTGGTGCCAGTTTCCACACCCGACTTCAACAAAATTGGCAGCTTGCACATCCTGACTCTCTGACGTCCTGACCCATGAGACACTCTTCCTTGGAAACCAGCCACTGCTCTGAAAGAAAGTTCAAGTACCCGGCAGAGAGGCGGGCCTCAATGTGAAGCAACCAAGTCGGCTTGGCCTACAGCTCCAGCCAAGCTCTTCATCAAGCGTCAAAGCCATCTTGGAGCCATTAGTGAATAACCTTGGAAGTCACCTTCCGTCCTGCCGAGCCAACAAGAACCTTGAAGAGTTGAGGACTGAATAAACAACTGCCTAGAAACAGTTGTATTTAGAGCTTGGGATATTGCACAACGATGGATAATTAGAATCAACACTGAAACTAGGGTCTGGGGAAACAACTCAGTGGCTACAGAGTTTGTTCTTCAAGTATGAGGACCTGAGTTTGGATCGCTGGCACCCTTATCAAAAGTTGTTTGCAGAGGCTATGAGCCCAGTACTAAGGAGGTAGAGATGGAGTATCCCTGGGGCTTACTGACCAGACCAGTCAAATAGTGAGTTCTAGGCTGTGAGAGAGCCATTCTCAACAGGAAGAATGCTGACCTCAACAGCAGCCTCTGCACATACACATGTGGGCTTGCACACCCACATCTGTACACCACATACACAAACACACACAAGAAAGTAACAGAACTAAACCACTCCATACACCTCCAATCTTCTCACATGGAGGGACCCATTTCCTAACTTTATCTATGGAACCACTTTTTGCCAAGTGAGATTCTATTATGTAGAGTATACCACAAGACAGGACACAGTTTTTAAAGCCCTAAATGAACTCGTGGTGATTTGATTTGAAAACTCTATAGCAGACACTGAAGAATCCATGACAAAATGATCATGGGGGAGGAGTGTCATCAAACCTGAGGGTTATGGATAGTATGGACAAGGAATATGAATATATTCTCACATTAGCACCAAACAGAGCTATCCTTCCTGTATCAGAAGAATATTCCAGAATAATACTTGAACTCCAAAAGATTATATACCTATTCAGCCAATTCTATCATTTTTAAATGTGTATTGTATTCGAAATAACAGCAGAGATCAGTATCAGACTTTTTGCATGACTCTTCTCTTTGTGTGTTTTCACACACACACACACAAAATAAAAACACCTTAAAAACTAAACTAAATCAAACTTAATATAGTGTTGCAATCTGTAAAAGCTTGTCTACAACTGCAATAACAACCTTCATAGGTTTACACATCCCATAGGGTCAGCTGCCCTTGGGTACACAATGTGATTACCCAGTCTTGCTCCTTGGAGTTCATACTGTAAATCGCACATGTCATTACAGAATCATGAAACCGTGATGCGAGAGCAGATCCAAAGTAAGAGAATGTATGGAGAAGTCTTTAGGACCATGTTGATGACATTGAACTGGCAACAAGATCAATAGTGACAAATGCTAGGGGACCCTGAAGGTGATATACTTGAGCCTTCCTGGTGTTTATAGATTTGCTTGGTTTCAAAGTTGCAGTCTTTCTCTACCCCTAATGTAGTTCACAAAAACATCATAAACCTCAGCTGATGGGTTTCTCTCTCTCTGTACCCTCTGGATTTTTGCCCTGAGAAACTCCCATTCATTTGTCAGAAGCCAATTTGAGTGAGACCCACTCTATAAAGGCATCCTTAATCTTCAGCTTAGGTCCTATCCACATTTCTGGATGCTGTTTTATATGACACCTCTAGTATCTACCAGGTTACTCTATCATTCCTTTGATTCCTTTCTCTCTGATACAGGAATTCTGTAAACTCCTTTTCTCTCCTAGCACAGCATCCAGCAGAAGTCAGATGGATGCTTGCTTAGTGAGTGAATCAACAAATTAGAAAAGGAGGTGATCAATATGTGCAGAATTAGTATTAATTGTCTTGGTGGTTGCTCTGAACCAATTACTAAAATATATACAGGGTGCAAGAAAAATCAGTCTAAATGGTCAGGAAGCTAAATAAATGTCTCCTTCCTCAAAATGTCTGGCTCCACCAAAAGTCCTGTGAAAATAATAATGAAGTTGTCATAGTTATTTTTCCATTGACATAAAATCCTCTGAATACAAATACCAAGAAAGGAGCTCCAGAAATAATCACGCTCTCCAAGCACTATCTATGTATGTTTACTGAGCATCTTGTGTTTTTCATCATGCCTTGCTTTGATGGGACGTCACAGCAACTGTGGACCATACCTCAGCCATCTTTATGATCTATTTACACCATATGGAAAAATGTGAGAAGGATGGGTCATGTTTTCCATAGATCCCCAAGTCCCATATAGCTTCAAACATATCAGGCCACAGAAGATTCAAAAACCATAGGCAATGCTAAAGGAGAAGCAAACATAAACACCTCATATGGCCCTTGACCAGTATAAAGAGAAACTTTGTGAAAGTACCCATAGAAAACATCTGAGCTACAATTTCAGCTTATAGTGGGCTTCTGAAAGCTTAAGCAATTTTCTATTTAGATTTATAAGGACTTTCTTTCGCCAGCTTATGTCTTGCTGTAAATTCTATAAATTTCACCACAATTTTAATAAAAGAAAGAGTTCAAATTCTGTATTGTGAAAAGAAAGAAAATCCCCTGTCCCCCAAACTGGGTTTTTTTGTGAGACAAAAATCTATTAAATTGTCATTCCCTTGAAGTTATGTTTCAGTGAGTTTCCAGAAAATGTATAAGGTTAAAATAATACTTCGTTCATAAACCAAGTAGTAGGAAAATCTGACAGGTAATTCAATCATTTGTTTATTCAATAATTAAATAAATCATTGCTAATCGTATACCTCAGGCAATAAATATTGTCTCTAACCTGACTTATGCTCTATCCTTCTGGAGTGATCAAGCAATGGGGTGAGGGCTGCAACATGAGTAGGCACTCAAGCAAATACATAAACAGAAAGAGTAATTAGCCACCTGAGAAAGCAGGATGTTCAGGAAACTCAGGTGGGAGAGAGACACCAGCAGCAGAGGTCAGAGCCCCAAGACAGGGTCAAGAGGCCATGTAAGGAAGCCAATGAGTCAGAGAGGAGTTCCAGGAAACTCCAGGATTCCCTCTCACAGACTGTGTCCATGATGAGGTTAGTTAATATTCAAGGGGCAGAATAGCTTCTATGGAGAAGAGGCCGTGGTAGCTCAGCCCCTTGTGTTGGCTTTGATGTCAACTCTGAGCATCCAGGAAATACAAATCTGGACCCCAGAATAAGCATAGTGATTATAACTACCAATAGCCCAGACTGCAATCCAACACAGAAATCAAGAAGTGGATGAAAGTGTATGAGAAGTAAGGAGAGGATCCTAGCAAAGACGTGAAGCAAACTTGAGAGAGAGACTAAGTACATGTGCTAGAAAGATAAAAGCAAACTTTTCATGGGGTGAAAGAGTCTTCTCAATGATGATCTGAAGGGCTGAGTGCAGAAGTAACTTGAAATGTATCATGAATCTAAATGTGAGCGAGAGCTAAAGGCGTTCTCTCTTAGACTAAAATGTAGAAGAAAATCTTCTGACAGTGTGTTAGGCAAAGCCCTCTGGGATATGACAGTAAGTGCAAGCCACAAAAAAAAAAAAAAAAAAACAGAGAAGCTGGACTCCATTGAGATGTAAAGGCCTTTAAAGAAACTAAGAACCGCATACAGAAGGGAAACAGCAGAAAGTCATATATGCAATATATCACCATGTCTAGAATAAAAAGCAGCTCTGATTCAGTAATGAAAAGGCGCCAAGTGAGACTTCGGCTAAGTTCTAAGTAGAAGTTCCCCAAAGTGAATATAAACATGGCCAACACACACATGGAAAATGCTGATCAGCATAGGCCATCAGGAAAATGCCAGTCGGAGCATAGTGAGACACTGCTCCACACCCATCTCGGCCTGTAGCGAGAAGGATGGACAACACAAGAGTTGGTGAGAATGTGGAGTGAGTGGAGACCCCATGCACTGCTGCTGGGCATGTACAGACATGCACAGGTTTTGTAAATGACATCGCAGGCTCTGCTCCAAAGCCTGAGTGGCTCTTACTTTCCTTTGTTCATTCTTCCTGTTTGGCTCCTGTTTCCCTACTGAGCTCACTATATCTGAGATGCTTTGGATCTGGGAGATCCCAAAAGCTCATGTGTTGAAGACTCAGTCCCCAGCATAGCATGTTCAGAGATGACCAGATCTGGATGGCTCAGGATGACTCAGATCCCATCTGTGACATACTCCAGCAATGGACTCACAACTGCATGGACCACTGGGAGGTGAAGGATACTTGGAGGTGGGACTTAGTTGAAAAGATTAGGTCACAGGGAAGCGCTCTAAAAGGGTACATTCTCTCTCTCTCTCTCCCTCTCCTCTCTCCCTCTCTTTTTCTCTCTCTCTTTCTCCCCTTTCTGGCTATCCTGCCTCATTTCAGGCACAAAGAAAAGAAGTCAAGTGTCATTGACTGAAATCATTAAAGCCGAGAACCAAAATTATACTTTCCTCCTTTACACTGATTTTTCTCAGACATGTTATAACAAAGCAGAGAGCTAGGCAGCATAAATGTCAAGTATTTGGATGTGTTTTTCTTTTTCATTTTTTAATATTTATTTATTACTTCAAGTTACATCTCCATCATAGTGTTGTCTTTCCACCCCTCCTGGTTCCGCCCTCTCACCCTCTCATCCCTCTCTCACCCATCCCACTCCTCCGATGTGGAGTGTCCCTACATATCAGCCCCTCTCAGTTCAACAATCATATGAGGGCTAAGAGCTTCCTCTTACACTGGGGGCCTACATGGTAGCACCCCTTAGGGCAAATTGTCCCATTAATAGGTAGCAAAACCTATGTTCCTGATCCTTTTGTGTGTTGGTTGTAGGATAGTTATCCTATACTATATGGCTAAAATGCATTTATAAGTGAGTAAATGTCATGTGCATCTTTCTGAGACTGGGTTAGCTCACTCAGGATGAGCTTTTCCAGTTCCATCCATTTGGTTGTGACTTGCATGATTTCCTTGTTTCTGATGGCTGAGTAGTATTCCATTGTGTAAATGTACCACAATTTTTTTTTATCCATTCATCAGTTGAGGGATATCTGGGTTGTTTCCAGTTTCTAGCTATTACAAATAAGGCTGCTATGAACATAGATGAGGATATGTCCTTGTAGTTTGGTGAGGAATTGTTTGTGTGGATATCCAGTAGTGGTATGGCTGGGTCTTGAGGTAGGGCTATTCCAAGTTTTCTAAGATATCACCAGACTGATTTCCATAGTGATTGTACAAGTGTGCACTCTCACCTGCAATGGAGGAATGTTCCCCTTTCTCCACAACCTTGACAGCATGTACTCTCATTTAAGTTTTTGATCTTGGCCATTCTGACAAGTGTGAGATGGAATCTCAGAGTCGTTTTGAGTTGCATTTCTCTGCTGAGTAAGGATGTTGAGCATTTCTTCAAATGTCTCACTGCCGTTAGAGATTCCTCCTTTGTGAATTCTTGATTTAGCTCTGTTTCCCATTTTTAATAAATTTATTTATTAATTGCTTCAGGTTACATCTCCATCACATTGTCCTCTTTCCCCCCTTCCCAGCCCCGCCCTCCCACCCTCTACCCCCTAACCCTTCCATCCCACTCCTCTGGAGTGGAGTGTCCCTACATAACAGTCCCCCGCCCCAGTTCAGAAGTCATATGAGGGCCAAGAGCCTCCTCATACACAGGGGCCTACAAGGCAGCACCACCAGTGAAAAGTGTCTCATTACCAGGGAGAGAAAACACAAACAAACAAACAAACAAAAAAGTCTGTCCATGTTCCCTTTGTGCATTGGCTGTAGTATAGTTATCCTGTACTATATAGCTAAAATAGACTATAAGTGAATAGATGCCATGTGCATCTGAGACTGGGTTAGCTCACTCAGGATGAGCTTCTCTAGTTCCATCCATTAGGCTGCAAATTGCATAATTTCATTGTTTCTAATAGCTGAGTAATATTCCATTGTGTAGATGTACCATAGTTTTTTAATCCATTCTTCAATTGGATTCTTTGGTTTCTTGGTGTTTAATTTCTTGAGTTCTTTATAAATTATGGATATTAACCCTCTGTCAGATGTGGGGTTGGTAAAGATCTTTTCCCAATCTGTAGGTTGCCATTTTGTACAAATGACAGTGTCTTTTGCCTTACAGAAGCTTTTCAGTTTCATGAGTCCCATTTATTGATTGTTGCTCTTAGAGCCTGAGCTGTTGGTGTTCTGTTCAGGAAGTTGTCACCTGTGCCAATGAGTTAGAGGCTTTTCCCCACTTTCTCTTCTATTAGGTTTAATGTGTCGGGCTTTATGTTAAGGTCTTTGTTCGTTTTTTTTTTAATCCTTAAGCTCACTGCAAAAGTGGGATGAAGGTACATAGTCCCCACACCCACTACCTCCCCACAGGACACTCCCATCACCAGGGCCCTCCCTCCAAGCAGTACAACCACACTCCTGAGTTGTTATCACACAAACCTAGGACTTGTGCTCAGTCCCTCCTGGCACTGTCCATTATTTAAGCATAGACAAAATGCGTAGCAACCAGTGTCCACATCTATACTTTCATACAAAATATTTTCACTATCCTAATGCATCCTCTATGCTCTGCCTATTCATCCCTTACTCCTCCTAACTTCTGGATACAAACTATTTCTTGATTGCCTTTCCCACAGTGTCATATGGTTGAAATAATAGATGATATAGCCTTATCAGACAATCTTCTTTCATATAGTAATTGGTAATTTTCTCTTTATGTTTCCGTTGTTTAATGGCTCATTTATATTCAACTGTCTAAATCTGTCTAAATGTAGTAGCACTAGTTATCTATCCAGGTTCTGAGGGGTGTCCTGATTGCATCCAGTTTTGATTATGAATGAAACTGGTGTGTGTGTGTGTGTGTGTGTGTGTGTGTGTGTGTGTGTGTGTGTAGTGTATATATAATATGTATATTCAATGTGTATATATATGTATAGATAGATATGTAGATAAATAGATGATAGATAAATGACGATGATAGATGGATGGATGGATGGATGGATAGATAGATGATAGATAAATGATGATAAATAGTAGATAGATGATAGATTGATAGATGATAGATAAATGATGATGATGATAGATAGATAGATAGATAGATAGATAGATGATAGGTAGGTACATACATACATAGATAGATAGATGATCAGATGATAGATAGATGGATGGATAGATAGATAGATAGATAGATAGATGATAGATAACTGATGATGGATTGATAGATAGATAGATAGAGAGAGAGATAGATAGATAGATAGATAGATAGATACATAGATAGATAGATAGATGATAGATAGATAGATAGATAGATAGATAGATAGATAGATAGATAGATGATAGATAAATGATGATGGATTGATAGATAGAGAGAGATAAATAGATAGATAGATAGATAGATAGATAGATAGATAGATAGATAGAGAGAGAGATAGGCAATTTGTGTTTGGACATAAAATTTCAACTTCATTGTTAAATACTGTGTACTATATAGCATGAGTATTTTTTGAAGGTGCCCTTGAGAATGTTCCATATCAAAAGATGCCTTTATCCTAATTTCAAGTGGAGGGCAGTGGAGGAGACTGACTTGCTGTGGCTTGAGAAAAGTAAGAATGATCATGAGATTTACAGTCGTGATTTGACTTAAGATATGTGTATTTCTTTCAGCAGGAAAAAAAGGGACAGCAGGATCTGTAAGAATAAATCCTGGTCTTACTTTTATGAATGACTTCCAAAAAGTATGTGCAAAAGATTGGTAGACTCTCAGATGAGACCGAGGTACTCTGAAACTTAGAAGATCGGAATATAACATAAATTAATTAAATAAAATAAGTGAATTTTTAAAGTAGATCAAATGTAAATTACACTTTGAAAATGGCACGCTCTGAAGGTTTCATCCCTAGGAAGAACGCAAATGCTAACCCACTATTTCTCTTTAGAAAACAACATCACAGTTGACAATCTAATCGGGATGGTCATCTGCAATGAAACAGAAGAGCACATCTTCTCTCCAGAACATGAGTCCCCTACATGTCTACTCACACAACACCATTCACCTTGCTGACCCTCACTGCAAGGAATATCCACAGTGAGAAAGCCTCATAGAGGTGACTGAAGCAACCAGAGAGAAGGGGCTGTGAATGACTTGTGACTGAGTTGCAGGCAGGGAAGAGAAAGCTGAGAAGAGACCCCAGAGCTTAAGGCAGGAGAAAGGAGCGTGACCCAGTGGCATCTCGGGAGAGAGGTGACTCGGCTTCACTGAGGTGAGAGCACCTCTAGGGTGATCAGGAGCACACATCAGACTCTCTCGACATTCCTTCCATCTGATCTTGTTGAAATCTCCCTTCCTGACTTTTAAGTCAGATGTTCTCTTGAAAAAAATTAATAAAATTTGGAAAAACTATAAATACACCCTAGACAACACAGACTATAGACCAACCCTCCAAGAGCTGGGTGCAGTAGCACACGCCTTTAATCCCAGCACTCCAGAGGTGGAGGCAGGTGGATCTCTGTGAGTTAAAGGGCAGGGCGGCCAGGTCTGCAGAGTGAGTCCAGGACAGTCAAGGATACACAGGGAAACCGTGTCTTGAAAAACCAAAACCAAAACAAACAAACGAAAAGCATTTAAGAAGACAATGACTGAACCACTGGACAAAGTAATGAGAATTAGTTCCACACTTTCTCCAAATCTCTCATCTTTAACCATTCTGGTAGCCATTGGTGCATCCGCATATCCCCAGTTACAACCAGCTGCACCTGAGCCAGACAGCCCTCCCTATCCCAGTCTCCCTTTTTTTTAAATTGAACTTCTTTAACAACTCCAGTGACTAAATCTAAGATAGGTCTGTTCCTAGCAGTGGAGTATCCTTTCTCCTAAAGACATCACAGAATGCTGAAATACTGAAAAGTGGTTTGAGAACAAAGTAATTGCTCTTAATCTTTTCCAGAATTACAGTGTTTCTAACATGAGATGAAGTAACTCTAGTGGACAGTGTGTTCAGTACTAGGGTGTAAGCAGAGGCATGTGTTTGGGGTGGGGTCGGGGAGAGGTATGGAGTCACTGAGAAGACAAATATCACATTTTAATTCACATCTCTGTCCATATTTACTGGAAATCCCAGTAATAAAGCAAAATAAAACTTTAATCCTAACACAAAATAGTTTGTTTTTTTTCAACTCTTTTTATTTTTCAATATTCTTCTGTCTCAGTCCCTGATACACTCAGAACTTTCACATGCTCCCTCACTACAAATACCACCATTTGCTTCCAAAGGCTTTGAATAATTTGGTTGCTTTACCTTACAACTCCTTTCATATCATGCTTGGGGGAAACTTTCATTTAAGTCAGAACAATAAAAACCATAAGAGGGAAGGGAAGTATCAGAGCCACAAATCAATGCCTTGCATATGAATGGCCAAAACAATTCAATTTAAAAAAGTAAAACCAGGCCATCACCTTAAACACTGACTTGGTAGCTAAGGAAGTATAATTACAAATATTGTAAGAAAGAAAATGCAGATAAGAACTTTCGTATCTGTCCTTCCCCTTGCCTCACAATAAGTTACATAGAGCAGAATAAACAAAACAATGTGAATCAAAGCAGACAGAAGAAATAGGGAGCTTTCCAACAGACAGCTCTGGATGGGGGTACTCAGTGAGGACCAATAAAAAAAATTAATAATGAACTTGGACATTATCAGATTCGAGAGTTAGTCTGGGCAAGGGATTGGAGTTATTATAAAAAGAATTTTTGCTAAGAGTTCAGGATTTTGGAGCAAGCTTGGTGGCCAAGTTTGGCCACTTGACATCAGGCTCATAAAACTGTGCTTGGAAAGAGGTATGATACTCTGGAGATTGCTACACTGGTTTGGCAGACTTGGATATTTTTTATTGGAAAACATTTCCATTGCAACAGCAAGTAGAATATTATGGAGATCAGATCCAATTTTCAGGACATTTATGATTAATATTTTTCCTGACATATCCTGTCTCAGGGAACTGGGAACCAAGTCTCGGTGTGCTGTGTGCACACATGTGTGGACCCAAACTTAGAAGGTAGATTTCTGCCCAGAATGCACCCGTCCAGCAGCACAGCACCAGCTGCTGTCCAAAAGCCAGGACAAAGCTAGACATTCATTAAGCCTGATGGTGGGGATGATCACATCAATTCCTTCTTGTTTACGCACTAAATTTCTTCCAGATTGGTGAAGAACATGAGACACTAAATACTGAGAATACTATGGAATCAGTCTGTTTCAAGAGTACTTATGTATGCAATGTACACATGCAGCGTGTGCTTAGAGAGAAGATACACTAAAGAGGCCCATCCCCATATCATATACAAAACACTTGTCATCACATATTCAGTCTAACTTCATAACAAAGGAATTATGTTAATTAGACACAGCAGCACATGCCTGGGGTCACTGTTAACTACAGTGTGTGTAATGAAAGGGGCTCTATAAAGCTAACTAGTTAAGAGCAAGCAAAAGCCCAATATTGTTTAATAAATTTATGTTATGAGAGAAATGGTGGGTATCACAAAGATTTTCATAGTTGTGGGAACAGATATCTAAAATATATAATTAAGGCATCTGGATATGTCTTTCCAGCCTTCCTAATTTTAGACTTTACCCTTCTGTTTTCTGTTTAAAAGGGGCTTGGCTTTGAAGAACATATACCTTGCCTATTAGGTAAAGAAACAGAGCCAGGATGCCAAATCTGAAAGTTGTAATTCATTTCCGTGGCAATGGGCTACGCTGCCTTAAGTGGGTAGTTATGAGGTAACATTATCACGGGCAGAAGCAGAACTGCAGGGGAAAGTGCCACAAATGACTGGAGCAAGGGGAAGCTCAGACTACGAAATTGTTTCTGTATCAGAAACAATACCTCTTTGTTTTTCTGGAACAATCCTTTTGGGTGCTTTGATAGAATAAACTAGTTTCAGTTGCTGCTAAATAACGAAGTAAATCAAGACCGACTCTGGAAGATGCAAATAAATTTAACTACCTATGAAATGCAAAAGAGGCATCTCTCATAAGGAAAATAAGATGAATTTTTCACAGTCATATGCATACAATTTTATGTTGGGCCTGGAGAGACAGCTCAGCAGCATTTGCTTGCTGCTCTTACAAAGATCCCACCTGTAACTCTGCCATCAGGTGTCACCTTCTTTTGGCTTCTGTGACCACATACACACACACACACACACACACACACACACACACACACGAGAGAGAGAGAGAGAGAGAGAAATAGAATTTAAATAAATCAATCAATAAAAAGATGTGATTCATTATGTACGATCACTGTTACTTTTCAGTATAACTGAGGAGTTATAGACCAAAGACTGTCCTCTTCAGCAAAGCCACAGGGGACTCGGGTAGCAGCTGCAAGTGACCTGGAGATCTTGGGTCTATACATCTTTCAGTGCAATAGATGCTCTGGAACATTACCTTAGATCTTTGTCTTCATGCCTCAGGCTTTCATTAAATGCACACACTCAGTGAACACATTTTAGAGTGGCTGTGAGTTTTGGAAATAATGTGTTGATAACTGTACAGTGAATTAAATTTTAGATTAACATCATCATCAGTCATACTTGTCAAGGCCCAAGTGAGTAGATATTCTAGTAACCAGCACTGAGCTGCAGTGATTCATCTCTGCTGAGCAGTACACTCACAGTCTGAAAAGCTGGTTCTTGAGTCCCTTACATCCTGAGAACCAGTGTTTGGTCCCTCTCAAGTAAACCATGGCATTAGAAGAACCCTACAGAAGTAAAGGATTTTCAAGACTAGGTCATAAAAGGCACAAGGATTTCTGCATTCTTGGTTAGCTCTGGGGAAAACACTACCTCATGAAAACACCGAGGCAGGACAGAGAACATGTCATGCTGGGAAGGAATTGAGGTTTCCAATCCATCAGTAAACAACATATTTGTGAGCCCCATGAAGAAACATCTTGACCACAGTAACTTTGGCCCTAGGAAAGTCTTCAGACATGACCGGGATAACATCCCAACTCTACCTCCTGAGAGAAACCAGAGCATGAGCTGTTCAGCTAAATAAATACCTGCAGATTTCTGGCCCAGGGACACTGAGGCAGAAATGTTTATAGTTGTGTTAACTCAATTTGTTTTATGGTAACCTGCTAACACAGAAACAGTAATACAAGTGGGTTTTGTCCTTTGTGTCTGGACATCCCCATACATCTGAGGTAGGTTGTCATCCTATTTCCTCAATGTCCCACATGTGTCTGTTCTGTCCCTTAAGATCCTTCACTGCAAGATCTTATCCATCCTCCCCAGATTGCAAGCAGGTTGAACAGAGGTTCTGTGTCTCCAGATTCATTCCAAGAACACACAATTAATGCTTGACAGATGTATTTCTTGCTTACAACATGACGACTGGACTGTGTCCGAGTATGTGAAAATAATGAAATTGTGTGGTACCTCATCAGCTATGGAATGTCAGGGAACAAGTCACCACTGACAAAGCAGCAGTTGCTTGAGGCTGGTCACACCTTCAAGAGCAATCTCAGATCAGCAATCACTTTTACTGAGAGCAATGAACAGATGCTAACCAAAGGCAGGTTCACTTAAAACTCAGTAGGAAAGCACGAACCTCCTAAAAAGCAACTCACTATAAAGGTTAATGAAGGAACACTTGCTGATCTAAGGAAACAAGTTACCCTCTGATGCTCTCTCAGTTCACCTGAGACTGCAGTAGCTGACAAGGCACATCATTCTAAATGGAGCATAATATACAAAAAAGGTCACATTTCACAGGAAATGAGTTTATTCAAAACAGTCACTTAGAAAGACAGTCCCAATGCTGTGTGTCTGTCTCCTTGATGGGGTAGTGTTAAGCATTCTAAATGTTAATTGGTCCTGTTTGCTGTCTGTTACTTATATTGACTCTGATTGGTTAAATAAAATGCTCAGGACTAATTGGGCAAAGACAGAGAAAGGTGGAACTTCCTGAGATTAGAACAGGAAGCCTGCATTTTAGACAGAGGATTAAAGCATTACAGGAGCAGCAGAAAGAAGAAGGCATTCCAGCCAGGAGCAGCAGGAAAGAGGACACACACCATGGGTTCGAAAAAGGAACCTCATTCCACATGTCCAAGAATATCAGCATACCGTGGAGAATGGCAGTCCATGGGGACGCATGTATATATGGGGTCATATTTGGGTAATAGAATTAAGAGCTAGCTTAGATGGGCTAGGATTGCCAAGGCTTGTTAAAATCCATCATGTGTGTATGTACTCATTTATAATGGCGGGTTAAAGATTAACAGCTGCAGAACCAATTAATAATAATCTAAATACTAGTAAATAATTTAGAGCTATTTTTTGTACAAATGGCACCCAAAGTACTTTAATTATTTCTACCTATGGGCAGCTGAGGTCCACAGAGAAAAGACGGCCTCAAGGCTAAGTTGAAGTGAAGCCATAGCAATGAAATAGTCAACAGCCCTCAAGGACCAACGCCTGATGTGTTCTTAAAGACAGACAGCTGACTAAATGCCCTCGAGGACCTACACCTGAGGACCTGGCCCTGAGTCTGTATCCTTCTAAAGGGTTAGGGTTAGTTGTTAGGTAATAGATGTTTATAGTTATTAATAAGGTTAGTTGTTAGGTAATAAGTGTTTATAGTTATTAATAAATATAGTTGTTTAAAAAGTTTCATCTTATACCTTAAACTTAAAAAAAA
>CAJQZJ010031275.1:0-24836 GCA_907164525.1 Lophiomys imhausi
TTTTTTTTTTTTTTTTTTTTTTTTGGTTTTTCGAGACAGGGTTTCTCTGTGTAGCCCTGGCTGTCCTGGACTCACTTTGTAGACCAGGCTGGCCTCAAACTCGCAAAGATCCGCCTGCCTCTGCCTCCCAAGTGCTGGGATTAAAGGCGTGCGCCACCACTGCCCGGCTACCTCCTAAGTTTTTAACATTGTGGTTTTCTTGTAGTTTGTTTGAACAGTTCAGTTTGAGCAGGATTAAATATTTCTTACAGAAATGCAGTCTTATTTTCCAGAGAAGCCTTCTGCACCACCAAGCAGTTGTGGTCCTGTAGGGTCAGAAGCTGGGGGGCCTGTGTTACAGTCTTTATGGCACATGTCAGACATAAAGCTAGCAGCTCCTATTGTCAGAACAAGACTAGGACCGCTGTCTCTAAGAGCTATCTATGACAGAGCTGTCCTTGGAGTACTGAAGACTCAACCACGTAAAGATGAGGCAGTTATTCTAAATAAATTAATAAGGCAGTTATTATCAGTAAATTACTAAGCTTCAAAAAATTAAAAAATACCTAGTTTTACTAACTCTGAATTAAATGATTATAAAAAGTAATTCTTGCTTATTTAGTCTGTGGACCTGTGTAGAAGAATTAGTAGGTTATAGTTATATATTAGTACATTTTTTATTAGTGTCAGCACTCCCTTTTTATGTCACTGAAATAGTGAAAGCATTCTTTTAACTTTTAGGTGATTAAAATGTGATAAATTTACATGATAAGTTTTAACTGTCTCAACTCTGTTTCATGTTAAATGTGTTACAGGAATGAATCTGAAGTCTGCTGCAGTAAAACACTGAAGGCTTTAAAATGTTTTCTTGCATAAAACTCAAACTTTTAGTAGCTGCTTATGAGGATAGGGAAGGCAGGAAGCTAATGTCTGTCTCAAGACACAGGACAGCTGTTTGCTCATCAACCTCAACTGTGTGAGTAGAGACTTAAGCCTGTAACCTTATGTGAGTGGACATAGAACTTAATTTTAAAAAACGTAAAGTGAAGATA
The DNA here is from genome assembly GCA_907164525.1 of Lophiomys imhausi. NCBI lineage: Eukaryota > Metazoa > Chordata > Mammalia > Rodentia > Muridae > Lophiomys > Lophiomys imhausi. The sequence continues at coordinate 1,032 of CAJQZJ010031275.1, forward strand.
CACCTAAGACAACATGATAAGACTTTAAGGCCTATTGTTTCTGGTGGGTAGGACTTAAGGGGTGAATTGGGAAGTAAGTATTTAGTCATAAGTCATGTTGTTAGCAATAACACAATGCTGGTAACCACACATCTTTGAGAAATTATCCTGAGTTAGAATCTGAATGACTAATTTTCTTGTCAAGAAAAAGATTATGATTTTTTAGATTGCTGTTTATTTTATAGTTAATTTCAGCCAACCATAAAATTTATTTTAGAAATTATATGATATTAATATTGAATTTTTTTATAATTTAGTAATCTAGAGAGAGCATTACCTGAAAATAAAGGAATGCTTACTTTCAGTGCAGTTTCAAATGTTTAACATATTTTGTTATTGAAGTACTTGGACAATAAAATTCAGTGATGGGAAAGGATTTTTCTCTCTTTACTAAGTCATCACCTCAAGAATCCTCTTAAGAAGACACATTTTTTCCACTTCAATTTTTGTTGATGTGACGGATTTTAGGGATGAGGCTCTAACTTGGATTCTCTTCTCTTCAGAAGAATGTGTAGTGTGTGTGGATGAGTTTCTGAAAGTGTGCAAGGATTCAGCAGTGTGGTTAACCTGTCCACAGACATCTAACTATGGGTGAGGCACAGAGCATCAGAGGTTGTTTGCTTGTTAAGTTTGTATTTAAGATAAATCCCTTTCTTTTTAATATTACAAATGGACTATCCTTCAAAGCATTGTACAAGAAGACACAGAAAACAGCAGAGAATACATACTGAATATGGATAATTCCTTTGAAGAAACAAAGGCTCTGTTTGCCCATTCTCTTCTTTATTAGTTGGTCAGGTGATGACAAATGTGTGTGTCTGAGAAGCTTCCAAGGGGTGATACTTCATCCCTTTTTTAAGAATGACAAGCCTCACTTCACTGACGCTCTAACCTGTTGAACAGGCAATTTAACTCTTTACCAGCTGTTTGGAACTTCATTGGCAAAGCCAAGATAAATTATTTGGTGCTGCTCCAAACAATTTATTTAAATAATTCTTGCTCCAAGCAAGAATCCAACACTCCCCCCACCTCTTTTTAGAGTCAAAAATAAAGAAAATTCAAAGTGAAAGACGCCTTTGGGGTGTGCTAATGAAACTTGTGATTTCTAAAGCCAGATTAGGCAGAAAGGAGACTCAGTAGGAAAGGGAAGGCATGAGGGAACAAAGTAACTCGATAATAGGTGGCAGGTTTTGCTCTGGCTTCTGCCACTCAGAAGTGAGTCTCTGTTCCTTGTCAGTGGTGTGCAGGTGTGCAGGACAGTGCTAAGGAGCCATGCAGTCTCCCGCAGCCAAAGGTCTGTGCAGGGGATATGCAGGTTCTTCTGTCTGCCCTGCCCTTATCTTACCAGGAAGGTATGTAGGCTTGTTGATCCTGGTCTCTCACACCCAGATTTACTTGCTTTTTCATTTATTATGCAGTATGATTAAGATGGAGTTCTGATTACATGAGATCCAGTGGCCATGGTTAAGTGCCAAGACTGTATAGTCAGACGGTCCTGTTTCATATCCTAGGTATTACTTTTAATAGCCAGATGATATGGAGGAATCATTTAGTACCCCTCCCCCATGCCTCTATAAAACAGTGATAATTTTCTACCTAACATAGTAGTGAAGTTCAGTGATTCACAGCACTTGCAAATGATTATCATTAATACTATGAAGTACCTGTTTCTTCTTTGAGAGGAGTAATGCTAGAAAAAAAAAGTCCTCAAAGTAATAGTTTAGTTTTCTTTAGTTTTTGTCATACTGGAGATTGAACTTGGAGTCTCATTCATGCTAGGCAGGTACTCTAATCATAGCTACATTCCCAGCCCACAAATAGTAGCTTTGGAGTTGTGTGTATGTGTGTTGACCTTTACTCATCTGTTCTCCCATTCTGAACCTGCTGCCAGTATCTACCCATTTCACACTCTTGAGAGTCACACAAGGATTAGTGACTTACTGTTTTGGACAGTACTACTCTACAAGATAACACTGATGTTAGTCTGATATTTATTAATGGTTCCATTCTAGTTGCCTTTCCTGGTGTGGGTACTGGAAACTGAACTTGAGTCCTCTGCAAAAGCAGTACTCTAGTGCTTCTGAGTCATCTCTCTAGCACTGCAGTAATAGTTTTTAACTATGAAATTGGTGGAGAACAAGCATTTGTAAAGATACCGAGGTTTGTCAGTGACTACATTTTGGATTGAAGTTTACCTCCTGACCTCTTTGTGCTATGAAAATGAAGGATAACCCTATCCAGGTTGACTTTTAGGGATATAAAATAGTGTTTCCAAATGCATTTTAGCCATTTGAACTCCTTTGTTGAAATAAAATCTTTCCTAGAAATTGGGCATTGTGAAAATACCAAAAAGGAGTTTTTGAAGCAGATATATAATGTACTCTGCCCCTTCAGTATTCTTTTTCTGTACCCCTTTCCTCCAGCTACATACTTGTTGGAGCAAAACATACTTAGATCACATAAACCTGAATTACCTAAGTGATAAAATTCACAAAAGCTATGCACATTGTTGTATTTTTAATTTTTTTTTTGTTTGGGGGCTGGAGAGATGACTCAGTTTTTAAGAGCACTGACTGTTCTTCCAGAGGACCTGGCAATTCCCAGCATCCAAATGCAGCTCACAACTGTCTGTAATTCAAACGATCTGACACCTTAACACAGACGTATATAAATTTAAAAAGATTTTTTTGTTTGTAAATATGTAAATGGACTGTTATCTGAAGCTAGTTATGATACTATAGATGAGAAATTGGAAAAATGATACCAGAAAACAAGTGTTGAGTCCTGTGTTTTATTTATAGGTGGTGTTGGCCATATCATATTATTTTCTACTTACAGGCTGAATGAAGTGCTCTTTGGGTGAAGATTAAATTGTGTTTCTCCTGAGTAATTTGTTTTTCTTTAGAATATTGTGCCTCTTATGTATTCATATTATTCATACTAACTAGTGGGAGAAATAACACCAATTAGTTTCAAACTAGCAAGTAGAATCTATAGGCTTACTGCATTTTATTTAGTGAAAATCTGTTAGTTGCTTTTCTAATTTCTGTGGAGAGGTTTAAAAAAACAAACTCGGCAGCTGCAAGTGCTTAGCAGGTACAAGCACTTGCTGCCAAACCTGACAACCTAAGTTTGATCTCCAGGACCCACATGGTGGAAGGAGAAAACTGATTCCTATGAGTTTGTCCTCTGACCTTCACACATATGATGTGGCACATACTATATACTTTGTCTCCTTCTCCTTCTCTGTCTCCCTCCCTCTCTCCCTCCCTCCTTTCCTCATTCCCTCCCTCCTTCCCTCAACAAATACATAAATACTTTCTTAGGGTTACTATTGCTGTGATGAAATACCATGACCATGGCAACTCATATAAAAAAGTATTTAATTGGAACTTGCTTACATTCATGGTGTTAGTTCTTTATTGTCAATAGTGGAAGCATGGCAGCTTGCAGGCACACATGGTGCTGGAGAGGTAGCTGAGAGTTCTACATCCAGATGGACAGGCAGCAAGAAAAGTGAGAGACACTGAGGCTGGCTTGAGTATTTGAAACCCCAAAGCCCACCCTCTCCAATAAAGCCACACCTCCTAATAGTGCCACTCCCTGTGTGCCTATGGGGGCCATTTTCATTCAAATCACCACAAGTATAAATTTAAATTTTTATTTAATTGTAGTATTTTAGGAATTTAAATTTTAAATATCTCATACTCTCTCTCTTCCAATATTTTCCATTATCCATAACTATTCCCTTCCAATTTCATATGCCTGCCACTGGTACTTATTTTATTTTGTGTATGTGTATAGGTATATGCATGTGCTCACAAAAGTGTCCACAGAGACCAAAAGAGCATTGCAGTCCTTGGAGTTACAAGTAATAGTGAACAACTGAACGGAGGAAGAATAATACATGTTTTTAATGATGAACCATCTCTCCTGTATGCCATTTATTTTTTAATAAACCCACTGAGTGCAGTTAATACTGCCAGTATGTGCATGGGTAGCCTCTCAGGGTCTACACACTTGGAATGAATGAATGTTTTATGTTTTATAAAATTGACAAAAGCAACTTAAGGAAAGATTTACTTTGCCTGACAGTTCAAGAGTACAGTTAAGAGGGCAGGATTGTAGGGCAGCTGTCACATTGTATCCATTGTCAGTAAGCAGAGAGCCATTAGTGCAGGTGCTTTGTTTCCTTTTTTTTTCTCCCCCCGCCCCTTTTTATACAATCTGGGATCCCAACCCATGCAATGGTTCCACCCACTTTAGGGTAGGTTTTCCTTCCACTCAAAACACCCTCGTAAATACACTGAGAGGTATATGTTCCAAAGTGATTTTAAATCCAATCAAATTAACAATGAGGATTAACCACCATAGACACTATCTCTCTTCCCCCGTACTGTTTTCTCTTTGATAGCGATTTTTACCTACTTTTAATGTCATGCAGCATCCATTTTTATTACTGTGAACTTTCTTCAAAGCCATATGAAATATGTAAGTGAAATGGTAATATACAGTGAGGAGTACTTGTTAGGGATCCTTCCAGTTATAAGTTGGGAGAATTTCCTTTTGCCTGATCATTTAACTGCAGACTCCTCCTTGGCATAGATAAGCTTTTCACAATGTTACTTTATTCTGTTTCTAAGGTTTTTTCCAGCATTTGATATTCCAGGCACGCAGAATGCTTTCCCAGGAAGAATGTGGTTACGTATTTGTTAGCCATGGACACATTCGAGCATATACTAGTGAAAACTGAGACAGTGATGGGATCACCAGGCACTATAACCTATGGGAACACTGGCCATTTATTGAAATGTCATTATGTACAGTTTGTGCTTGTTTTTGTCATTCTGCAATGGTAAATGCTCAGTATAAGCAATTAGAAAGCTTGTATTAGCAAAATAATTTATACATCATTTTAGGAACTTTGGGTATATACCATTCCCTGACACTTCTGACAAAGAAAATGGTATCATCTCAGGTTTAGGTGAGACATTTTCAACTAATTCCTAACAAGTGATCTATTATGTGGCAAGCAGGCCTGTTTATGCAGTGTTTTTGTTGAACTGTTTGGGGTAGGCAAATGAATCTTGGAGTAATAAGCACCCCTCCCTCTGATTATGAACTGTAGTTGTTGACTTAAAAGTCACCCAATTCTGATGTGGGTTTTGTACTATTTTATGTTGCTGTGTGTTTTCATAGTCATTATCCAGTGGCCTCTTCCTGAGAATCCCGTGGGGTAGAAAAGGCAGGTATCACACCTACCTCCGTGTGAGGGGCTTGGACTCAGCATTAAGAAGACAATATCATAATCAAAACTGGCTTTATAATTAAGCCAGTCAATTGTTCCTTTCACTGTGTTGCCTAGAATATAGTACTGACCCTGGGCATATAATTGCTCTGCAGTGAGTTGTAGTCATGCCTCTTGTCAGGGTATTTGTTATCCCTTACCTCAAGTGACTGCATTGTCACTGAAAGAAAAATCTTCCTCTGGAATACCATGCACTTAGTTATTTGCTTGCTTGTTTGTGGTGCTAGGGACCAAGTCTGTGGCCTTGTGCATGTTAGCAAGAACTTTATTACTCTTACCAGTCACTGTGATCTTCTTTTTGGGGTTAAAAAAAAAACTCTATGAAGCTAGAATGATTATTGTACTTGTCAGCACTTTGTGATTTTGTAGTTGTTTTGATTTTCAAGGTAGATGTTGTGTCTCTGTAGGTACATGAAAATCAGACATTAATATCTGTGTCCTTGTACCTATGAGACTGAATCCTTGCTAACCAGATGATCTACCATAGAGCTATACTCTTAGCTCCCTGTGTTGATCCTTATGAGCAGAAGCTGTGGCATATGAAACTTCTGTTACAGTAAACAGCAGAACATGAGGCAGCATGGGTCAGCATATCATCCTAGAATAAAGCTATAACAAAAGAAAAACTAGTTTTCTCTCAAGGAGTCTTGCTGTGTCTTTCCTATAACAATAACTTGTTTCTAGCCAAACAAGTTTTTTAAAGCATTCATGTATTCATCTGGCTTTTAGTTGAGTGCCTGCTAGTTACACTGAACCTGGAGCAGGAATTGCCAGACCTTGGTCCACTAACCCAATCCTTCTTCGCCCCCTTTTATTGTAAATACTCATTCATTAACATTTATGTATGGTTTCTTTTCATTACCAAGGTAGAACTTGAGAGTTGCCATAGATCCTGTGTGGCCCAAAAGACCCAATATTTATTATTGGTGCTTAGAGGAAAAGTTTGCCAACCCCATTCTAGTGTACTTAAAAATACAACTCTGGAGAGAAAAGAAAACTCTTTTGTGTTTTGACACAGATTTTTCTCTTTTCTATTATGTTCTCTCTGTCCTCACAGACAGGTTATTTGTCCATCATTCATCCTTCAGTTGATCCTGAGGGCATTGCTGCTAATTACAGGCAGCTGTAGCTATAACAATCTGCCTCTGCGTTTGTAGGTGTATGTTTCCTTAGCAGGTCTGTCTCTAAATGGGAGCCATGAACCTTAACTCTGTACAAAGGTGACTTCTGTTAGTGTCATGTGAACAGGAAACTAGCATGAAGAAGGCTTTCTTCCAAGGTGCTATTACTCCATAAAGGAACAAAGAGAAATAAACTAAAGCAGAATCTGCACCAAGATTTAATAAAGTTAATAATTTTATTGTTTTATTAGAAACTGCTGTTTGAGGATGGAGATTTGGTTCAATGGTTGAGAATACTTGCTGCTCTTGCAAAAGACTCAGAATTAGTTCCTAGCACCTGCATGGCGGCTATCCTAGTCACTGTTCTGTTGTTGTGAAGAGATACCATGACCTTAAAAAAAAGAAAGTATTTCATTGGAGGCTTGCTTACAGTTTCCCAGGTTTAATGCATTATCGTCATGGGGCCATTCTCACTCAAACCATCACAGTGGCTCATAGCCATCCTGAACTCTATCTACTTCAAGGGGCCCAACTTTCTCTTCTGATATCTACTGGCAGCAGGCACACAAGTAGTACACAGACATACTTTCAGGGAAAACATTCATGTACATAAAATTAATAAGCCTTTTAAAAAGAGCAGCATGCTTTTTCCCTTTTATTTTTTAGATAATGTAATTATGTCATTTCTCCTTCCCTTTCCTCTCTTCAAACCCTTTCATACAACTTCACCATTTCTTAGTTGCCTGTAGTTCTTTGTGTAGGGTTATAAGGCCTTGTGGATTTTCCTCCATTCATGCTGGTGAGTGACTTTAGCTTTTGATGTTACTACAAGGCACAACAAATTCCCTGATTCTTTAGCTTTTAAAGTCTTCCTGCCTCCTCTGCTCCAATGTTCTGCCTTAGGTGCAGAAATGTTTTATAGATGCATCCAGTGGGACTCCACAACTCTGCATTTTGATTGGTTAAGATTTTTTGTAATGTTTTTTATCCAAGCAACATGCCTCACACAGATAGCCATCTCTCTAACCCCTTCAAAAAGAGAAAAAGACCTTCCCAGGGGTTTTAGAGGTAGCTAAGTTGGTAGAGTGATCGCCCAGTATGCATGAAGCCCAGGATTCCATCCCTAGCAACAGCTCGTGAGTGGTAGCTCATCCCTATAATCCTGGTACTTGGGAGGTAGAGGGTAGAAAGATTAAAAGTTTAGTTAAACAGCTACATAGGCCAGCCTGGGCTATATGAGAGCCTTAAAAGTACAAAATGAAATTTTAAAAAAGTAGTGCTGTCTTTCATGTTAAGAGTATGGTGATAAAGCAAATAACAACTCTGACATAGTTCAATAGTTCAATGCCACCACTAAAGGTGTCAGCTGTTTTATCTTGTATAGTGCCAATGTAGATTCCAACAAATTGAAAAAGATAAGTTCTTTATGTTCTATTTTTTGAGATAAAGTCTCCCTGTGTAGCACTAGCTGTCCTGGAACTTGCTGTCTTATCTTCTTGCCTTGGTCTTCATAGTACTGTAATTCTATGTGCTACTATACTACACTGGGTGCTTTTTTGAAATGAGGGTTTCATATTGTATAGGCTGGCTTTGAACTTCGCTGGAAGTGATCCTCTTGCTTCAGTTTTCTAGTACTTAGAAGTACAGGTACATGATACCACACAGGGCTATAAATTGTTATTATCATGAAAGTAATTTTGACCTCTTTAAACTCAGAAAGGGTCTCAGGAAATCTCCAGTACTCTACAGGTAGACTTGTATTCTTGGCTTAGAGGATAGATTGTACTCACTAGCCAGACTGATTAGGTGGAATCCTAAAGTATCTTTACAATAAAAATCAGTTACTTATATTAAAAAAAATCATTGTACAAAATTCTGAGAAGTTTAGAGAAAAATGTTATTGAACTGAAGAATTTAAGCAAGACAGTCATTCACAAAGGCTGTAAAGTAAGTTGGAGATTTACTTAAAGTGGTGTGGGAGATAAAGGAGGTGAAGAGATTTGTTTTAAGGGATGTGAAGAAGGAAATGAAGCCACTGTTGACTAAATGGCTACCTGGAAATGATGGCTAGGGTGGCTTAGTAGCTTTAAGGTCAAAGAAGAGGAAATGAGAGGGATTATGGGTATAGATCTTGTGTATTGAAAATCATATTTTATACTTTGAGTTGGGGAGATATGTTTTGTTTTGAAAAGCAGATGAAAATCCATGCATGAGGCAGCCACTGGGGAGCTCTGAGTGGGTGTCTCTGCCTTTTGTGAAAAAGGGAATATTGAGTGACTTTATGTAGGCTAAGTACTAACTTATTTTTGAAGACAAATGGTACAGAACCAAGATAAGTTTTGAGAGCATGTGTTCAAATAGAAGGGAAGATGCGTTAATTTCTCAAGGTTTCTGAAACCAATTAATACAATTGAGGTAGTAAAAAGCAAAAAAAAATATTCTCTAGATTTTAGAGTCCAGAAATCAGAAATGAAGGTGTTGCTGAACATCTCAAAGGTTGCTTTGCCTCTGTCTTTTAAGGCTCACCTGATTAATCCAGGATGAGATCTCCTCAGATTCTTACTCTATTTCAAAAAATACATAGGTCTTCAGGGAATAGGATATACACATGTTTGTATTGGACATCTAGCCCACTACAGGAGACAGTACTAAGGATGGGAGAGCCTAGGAATATCCTGGGGCTTATACTGTCAGGAAAGTGTAAACATGTGTAACTGCTTTGGGAAACTGGTGGTCTCTGCTGAAGTTCAATATTCACACACCCTGTGATCCACTGTTCCCACTCTTAGGTAGGTACTTAGCCAAAGTATGGATGCATGTTAGCCTGAAGTTCCATAGATAATACTCCTAACACCTGTATTTGTACAAGTCCTAGATAAGAACGTTCCAAAATTCTCGTCAATGTTAGATAGTCCTTTACACTATGGAATATACTGTGTAAAAATGAGAATAAACCATAGTTATATAAAAAGCATAGTTGAGTCCCACAATATGAGGTGCTATATATTTTTTTCTTTTTTTTTTTTTATAAAAGTTTAAGAGCTAGAAAAGCTACTAAATATAGTGTGTATTTGGTCATACACATGTCTGGCCACTTCCCTACCTTGCCCCAATGTTAGCCTTGAACTTACAGAGCTGGAAATAGAAGTGTGTGTCACTGAGTTCAGCTACTATGGTCCCTTTTGGTGAGATATATCATCCAGACTTGTGCAAACTTCTCTATAGCAGTAAATGGGGTTTATACTAGAACCCCTATGATATAGTTAACATATAGGAATGCTGTGCTGTATATTTGGTAGGAAAATATCCCCAAAGATCTTATCCAGATGTTAGGTAGACTCAATGGCCTTTTTGTCTTTCAGTGCAAGCAACAAAAGGAAAGACAACTCGACTTAGGGACCTGGGGACTGCTATTGAGAGAGTTATCAAGCCTACAGTACAGTAGGAACACTAACCTAAGTCCCTGTTCTTTCATCAGAGTGAGCAGCTTTCTTCCCAAAGTGTTTTCTGTCCAGGTGTGTTTTCTGTTTGCTTTGTGACCTTCCTGGTTATCTCTACAGACAAACTCTCTCAGCCATTCTTCTATCCCTCCCTCGCACCCCAGTGTGTGTGTGTGTGTGTGTGTGTGCCTGTGTGTGATCTCCACTCCAATAGATTTTGAGATCCTGATGCTCAGAACTCTGTAAATTACTGTGTCAGAATGGGCATTGATCTTTGGATCACTTATTCTTAAAATTTTTATAGTAAGAGATACCTTAGATTCTAGTTTACTGGGATTCTGAGATATTTTTATACAGTAACAGAGCTAGCCATCCCTGAGTGGTTAGCTTTCTCTAAAGGGAGGCAGCTTGGCAAGTCGGTGCATACCTTTAATCCCAGCACTCAGGAGGTAGAAGGAAATGGATCTCTATGAATTTGAGACCAACCTAGTCTACATAGTGAGTTAGGCCCCTATGTCGCTCAGGCCAGTCAGAGCTACAAAGTAAGATTGTCTCAAACAAAAAAAATAAATAAATAAATCAGAAAGACAGACAGGAAGGACTTTAGGAGTTTGTGCTGGAACAATAGTTCACAGTGTAATTGGCAGTTTTATTTGACTTGTTTCATTATATGTACACCCACACACACACAATCACACACAAGCACACATACCCAACATCTCTTGAAATTACTAATAAAGGTCTCAAATTCAGGAGATCAAATTGAAGGTCAGAAACTCTGATCAGGGGCTGGAGAAGTGACTGGTTGGTTCAAAGGCCTTGGATTTGGTTCCTAGCACCCATGTGGCAGCTCATACCTATCTGTAACCCCAGGTCCAGGGAATCCAATACCCTCTTCTGGTCTCTGCAAGCACCAGGCACATATGTAGTACATGTGTATATATTTAGGCATGTCTATGATTTTTTTTAAACAAACTACTGCTAGGAGAGGAAGGGTCCAAAGAATATATAGCCTCTGATGAGTTGACCATGCTCCAGTGGAAGAAGGCCACATATCCAAGAATGCTTGACCAGCACAAATGGACCTTGTTGGGGTGAGGGAATGGCATAAAGTTGAGTGGGGTGGATTTTAGAAGCTTGGAGAAGGAAGGTGAATATGATCAAACACTGAACAAAATTCTCAAAGAATTAATAAATAAAAAAATGTTTTTGAATCTGAAAAACAAGAAGACTGATGAGCCGAGTGGGCACACATAGAGATCATCCTAAAGAGTTAGGCCTGCCTAGTGAGCTTCAGTTTTGAGAATATGAGCTCACTCTGTGAGGTCTTTCTGTTTTTCTTGGAAGTCTGAAATTTTTATGTGATATTCCCTAATTTTTGAAGACTACATAATTTTAATATGTGCTAGCCAACCAAATAGGGCTGAATAAGATTATGTTGGCATTTTAGAGCTTCTCTGGGCTGACTCCTCACTGTAAACTATTTCTTCCTAGTTTCCTTTAGATCAAGGCAGAAAAACAAGGGAGAATGGTTCATGTACCTTATAACTAACTGCTTTAACCTGCTAGTCATCTGTTTTGCGTAACATTTCCATGTACTTTCAACAATAATGAGATATGGTTAGTCAACAAATATTTCGTAGGACTCATGGTCATAAAAAGGATTTGAAGAAGCTTCATATCACTGGGAAATTAGTTGCTGGGTTGCCTATGGTAAAATTTAAGCATCCTAAAGAGTGCCACAGGCAGCTTTCTGAGGAATGCAAGAGAGACAGATTTCCTGAAATAGACAGGACTGTTTGGGCAGAGTGCCACAGCAAATAGCATATACAGGAAGGGAGAAGCAAGAGCTAGGAATGAGCAGTCTCAGTGGAGCATAGGACTGGGCCTTCCACTTTTAGGCACAGCAGAGTTAGAGCAATGACTAAGCTTCAGCTATGTGGTGGCACTATATATATAATTTAATATGTTGGAATGGTAATGTATGTATTCTTAGAGCAAATCTAGGGTAGATTAGTGACTTGTACAAACTCTTACAGACAAGAAAAGGGCAAAGTTGGCAATTTTACTGTTGCTAGCTAACTCCAAGGCTGTTCTTATTTTACATAGTATGTTCTGTGTGGGAAGTAGGCTGATCTGGGTACATTATGTAGAACATGAAGTCTTGGTTGAGTACTCTTCAAGAGCAGTTACTTTACAATATTTCAAACTAACCAGGTGTTCCAGGGTAGCTAAAGTCAGTGGAACTGGAGGCAAGGTAGTAAAACAGAAAAAGTAAAAATAGTACAGCTGTTGTTTACATGGAACTCAATCTCCAGGCTCCTAGCTTCCACTCCCCACCCCCTGGTGTAAAGGGAAGGGAATCACCACTGGAATGGAAAATAAAATAGCATGAGATATTCCCAAGTGATATCACTAGAACTGGGGGCTTGAGTGTGTGAAATGAAAGAAAGGCATATCCTTAGAATTGAATCTCTCACCTTTATCATTGTTGGCCATTCTCAGATTATGTAATCTTGAATTTTATATAGATAAGGACTTTGTTAGGAAAAAAGACAACAGAAATATTATTTTTCTTGAGTACAGTTGGTTGCAGGTAGTTAAAGTTGCATATTAAGACTGAACAATTGAATAAAGTTTAAGCTAACTTTTAAGTACAAATAATAAAAATTCATGAATGTCTCAAAATTAGGTTTGTTTTAGATATGACAAATTGCCATTCTTATTATATGTATACATATATATATATAAAGGCTGTTTTGTTTGTTTATCAGGTGTGTGACTTGGGCCAATTGAAGTTTGTTTTTTTTTTTTTGGTTTTGGTTTTTTTCTTTGTTTGTTTGTTTGGTTTTTTTTTTTTTAGTATTATTTTCCTCGTTTTAAAACTGGAGGGTCTCATAGCACCATCTTGGAGATTTGTTTATAAATAAATGGTGTAAGAATAAAACAACAGACCCTCAGTAAATTATGAATACTGAAGCATTGGAGAACAGAGGTAGGGACTGGTTGGGAGTTTGACTATGATGAGTCATTTCAGTACTGGATTCAGTTCATGAGCTGTTTCATTACTCCACTGCTGTGCTAGCCAGTGCTCAAGCTTATGTATCCCCTGCATTTTCACTGCCCTCACTCTTGGATTTGTAGCTGTGTAGTTCCACAGTGCAGTATGAAGAGTTGATCTTCCATTCTTCTCTTATCTTACCCATTTTATTCCTTGATTGTTTCAGGGCCAAACTGATTCCCTGAAAATTGTTTACCTACCAGACAAAGCACAGTACCCTTGCTGTGTCACTGCCTTCATAGTGACTTTTTTTTTTTATCATTTTGAATCTTTACAAAAGATACTTTTTCAATATTTTGAAAATAAATAAATAAAATTTAATCTTTTTATAATTACCTATATAATCCCTTGTGTCTCTTGAATTCTGAAAAATTACTGTCAGTTTGCTATGATGCAGGACAGTTTGGTTTAGGAAATAGCTAGAGTTAGATGGTATTGAATTTAATGTTTGTTTTGAAGTTAAATGTGGTAGAGAAGCTTGATGGTCATATTTTACTTTTATCTGTGTCTGTTTACCTGAGTATTCATAGAAATACGTCCCTCTCTTTTTAGGATCTTAGTGACTCTCAGTTTTACTGACATGCTTAAGTGTATCAGGAGGAAAACTCCTTTATTATATCTTACTTACTTCAGTGCCACGGTATAGTAACAGTTTGAACCTGTGTGTCTATGTTCTTTTCTCTGTTATCTATCTGAAGGGATCTTGTTAGGTGCTCCCCCATCCCCCAAGTGGTCTTTACTTACATACAATTTTAAGTCCAGAGATAATGCTGTGTATATCTGTGTTTTGTACATAAAGAATAAGTCAGTTTTCTTTTCACAAAAGAATCTTGTGGTAGCCCTCTTGAAATGCTGTGGCATGTGTACAGAAATGTATATTTTGCAGCAGTGAATTCTCAAAATGTTGGTTTCAGAATCTTAATGCTTTCCAAAATTATTGAATATAAAGAGCTTTTGTAATGAATATTATATTTAGTGCTATATAGCACATGACAAGGAGTGTCATAAAACTGAGAGGAAATTTTCATACTAACTCATTTAAAATGTTTTAATGGAAATTGCACCTGCCCCTCCCTACACTTTTCTTAGTGATAGCAGCTTAGTAAAACAAGATTCTCATGGTTGCTTGGATTTAATATGTACAGTGCTGTAAAGAAAATCTAGGCTCTTGTAACTGAAAAAAGAATGTTTTAATAACCTCCCCAGATGATTAAAGATGGTGTTCCTTAATATTACCCCAAGCTTGACAGTTGGTGGTTTCTTCAGGGATTGTTGCAGTTCAGACTCTAGTACCATATAGAACCTCCTTGTCTTGGCCTGTCTTTCCATTTGAATGATTCTTTTGTTCATGAATGAATTTTGCTGTCATACATTGGATACTTGGTTCACTGATTTAAGGGGGATCTTTAAATGTTGGATTTAAGTTGGATCAGTATTGTTTAATCACATTTAGTTAATACCACTACTATTCTCACTAAAACACTCAAAATATTGGAGGCTGTTAAGCCCTTTTCTGTCTAAATGCTTGAGTGGTATCCTTGGTAGTAGTTACTTTATTTTTAATTGGTTGTTTGAAGTGAGAGGTTCACTTCCTTTGTCTTTAAGAAAATGTCTGCAATATATCCAGTCTAAATAACCAGTTTATCGGTCATTCTTTCAAACAGAATTGTTTGTTAAAAGGGTAATTCAATCACGTCACAATTCAGATAGTTGCACAACCATTTTTTCTTTAGACATATTTCTCCAACATGTAGAAATGCTTCTTAGGTGACCCCCCAAGTTGGTCACACATATTATTTTGAAAATGTGGTGGCATATGCCTGTGACATCAGAAAATCTGTTCTCAAAAAAAAAAAAAGATATGTATGCTTGGGCAAGATTTAACAAATAAATTGCTTTTTGCTCTGGGTGTAGCATGATGATGGCTGCTAGTATAGTTTGTTCCACTGCCTGTTTTGGCTCATTGAAAGGCTCTGACTGAAACACATCACTGCTTTTGTACCACTGCAAAAGGATCATTGATAGTATGTGTTTTGTTTTGTTTTACGTCAGGTAACTTGTTAATGATATTGTGAGGATGGTGTTAACCTCCATAGGGGCTCATGGACCATACTTTTAAAACTACCAGCTTAGAACCTGGTCTTTGGTATAGACAGGCTACCTGAATGAATCCCAGATCCATTACTTAATTATCTTTATCATGGTAAACAGTCATCCTAATAACAAAACTATGCAAACACACAAAAAAGCCCAGGACTAGAGAGATGGTTCAGTGGATAAAGTTTTTGATACACAAACATAAGAATCTGAGTTCAGATCTCCTGCAGTCACGTGAAAGTAAAGCACTGAAATTACAGCATCTGTAATCCCAGTGCTGGGAAGGTGGAGACAGAAGAACCATGGCCCTGACCAGCCAGCCAGTCTAACTGTATTTTGGTGAACTCCATGCTCAGTGAGTGAACTGTTTCTAAGTGTAAGGGTGAAAGCAACTTGAGAAGAAGTAGCCATTTTTAGTTTTAACCTCTGGCATCAACACAGATGTGTGCACCCACACATACATTACCAAATATACAGCACATACACAAGAGAATGTAATAGACTAGTTTCCCTTGGGGACACATTGCCATCAAACTTTCACATTAACCTCTCTACACATTTTAGTTGTCTTTTACTGTGACATATGAATCTGCAGGACTGCAGGAGAGAGATTACTAATACAACACATACCACACACACACCCTGACAAGGATGCTATTCTGAAAGAATTTGTCATGGAGTGAAAAAGAAACTTGACAGAATCTCAGATTGTATTCCTAGCTGAAGGTCTAAATACCATCCCTAATAGTTTGAGACCTTTTCTATTGTTTGAGGTTTTTGTTTTTGTTTTTAGGCAGACTCATCCTAAAGGTAACCCAGGCTGTCCTGGAACTCTATGTAGCTAAGATTATTGACTAGAGATTCTCTTGACTCAGCCTTCCAAGTTCTGTAGTTATAGGTATGCATTACCACACCCAGCTAGGACATTTCTTTCATTTGATTTGAGACAGGGTCTCATTGTATAACACTGGCTGGCCTAGAACTTGCTCTGCATGTATCTCACAGAGATCTTCCTGCTTCTGCCTCTTGAGTGCTGTGATAAAGGAGTGCTCCACCACACTGATCTGGGACATTACTTTTAATGGTAGATACTAGCCTGCAGCTTCCTTTTGTAGTCCAGATAAGGGGCCTTATGATTCTTTTTTATTAAATTTGGTATATCTTTACCCTCAAAAATCTTCAAACCATTCAGATGGAGAAAACTCCGGTTCCTATAAACAGTGAATGCTTTCCTTAGGTGTTTACCAAGTCAAGGCAATTTCAGTGACAAAGTGTTTTCTATTGTGAGTATCCTTTTTTTTTTTTGGTCAGTAATACACATGGATGTTCTTGGAATAACCTTCCTTCAGAAGGAATTCTTTTTAATTAGCCCGCTGTTACTGTTTGCTGTCATGGGTTGTTTGTGCCAAATCACCAGTTGCTTTCAGGGAGAAATAGCATGTGAAGTTCTTCCATCTGCTTTGATTGATCATCAGTTTCATGTGGTTCCCAAATACTTCCTGAGTCCCGGCAGGCTGTGACTAAGGTCTCTGTCCCACTAGAGTTTAAATTCACTCTTTAAAATTATAAATTCTTTTAAAAATAAATGTTTTCTCTAGTTAGGCAAGTGGTATCTTTTTTTTTTTGAGAAAAAAAAATTTAAAGTCAGGAACATATCATAGAAAACTTAGCATTGCCATTCTTGATATGTTTTCTTCTGCTCTTTGATAATTAATAGCTGCTCCTTTAGCACCAGATAGCAACATATTATATATGCAGTTCACTATATGCATTTTCACTATCAACATTTTCTCTCTGAGAACGTCATTTAAAATATTAATGATTCTGAAAATTTTTGTCATTAATATTATTTGTCATAATAATATTCTAATGTTGGACATTCAGGGTACTTTCAGTTAACCTTATAAACATGCTGTGAAGCACATCTTTGTGTACTGTTTGTTCTTTTTCTGATTATACTGTAGATATTCTATAGATGACCCTTAAGGAAAAACTGGCTGTTTCAGAGAGCAGTATTTGTCTTCTATAGGGCTCTTCAGGTGAATTGCTACACTGCCGCCCAGAATGGTTGAATCCCATTTCTCATTTCACCAGTATTCTGCCCAGTTCTCCATATTTGTCACCAGAATGAATATTGCATTCAGTGCTAAACTTTAAACAGAATAAATCACCAATTAATGTGGACTTGGAACAAAACTTTAAATAGCTAGAAATTAAATGGTATAACTTATAGCAAAACTTACATTGATTTCTCAGTATTAGAAGAGTCCAAACTGATGTTAACCTTTGAGTGGTGAAGTCTTCAGAAAAAGATTTCTTGTTCTGGGGAAGTTTTATACTTTCTGGGCCAACACAGACCTGCTTACATAGAGTAGCTTGAAGTAGGAGTTCACCAAGTATCCTTTGCTCTTTACTTTTGCCTTGTGTCTAGGGACAGCATAGGATGGTTAGGGAAAGCGCACATATATGGTTTTCCCTCATTATAGAAAGCAGATTTGGATAAGACTGAAGTCTTGTGTTGGAGTTCTTTACTAATTCTTTGCAAATTTCAGGTGTGCAACAGAAGAACATGGCTCAAGAAACTAATCACAGCCAAGCACCTATGCTTTGCTCCACTGGTTGCGGATTTTATGGAAACCCTCGTACAAATGGCATGTGTTCAGTATGCTATAAAGAACATCTTCAAAGACAGAACAGTAGCAATGGTAGAATAAGCCCACCTGGTAAGTAATCCAGTTAAAGCACGGCATTGTTCATGACAAGTGCGTGGGATATATGCATGTCATATTTACAGTACAGCATCCATATCGCTAAAACAATTTTTTTAAAAATTAAGAGGTAGGGAATGACAGGTATTGCTCAGGTAGAGTACATGACAGGCCCTGAATTTTAACCCCTAGTGCCACCAAAAAGGTTTTCCCCATCAGGAAATGACTACAGTTTTAAACTAAAGAAGGGAAACCTATACACTGTATTTTGTGGGAAATTGATGTTGCTTTGCTTTTAGATTGGGTCTTAGGCTGCTGGAATATTAACAAACAATGTGGTTGTGTTGCAGCAGCTTCTGTCAGCAGTCTGTCTGAATCCTTACCAGTACAGTGCGCAGACGGCAGTGTCCCAGACGCTCCGTCAGTGCTAGATTCTACGTCTTCATCTATGCAGCCAGGGTAAGCTCACTTTCTGAAAGGTAACTGAAAACTAAAGGGTATTGATCTTTTGATAGTTTTTAATTGCTTCACTAAGGAGCACTTTAAAGCCACTGCAAGATTTACTGGCCTAGAATTGTATCTGACTGCTTGTTACTGTTCTTATGTTGAAGGAGAGCTTTTTTAAGTCTTCAATCCCCTTTTCAGACATCTTTTTCTTTATTCTTCACACTGTATCCTGACCTGCTGAAGTTCCTTGGAAGGATGTTGGGTTAGTTCTTTACACTGTAGTGTTCTTGGTCCACACATATTAGGGCCTCGAATCAGAAGAGCCTTGGCTCAAATTCTTTTTGTTTTTATCATAAGGTAATACTATTTTTTCTGTTTTATAATATACTGTTGTTTTAGCCCTGAAGTCGAAGATAGAGGAATTCCTATAGAAATACATGTTTTAACCTCTGAAAGTTGTGATGCATGCTTATAATCTCAGACTTGAGAAATAGAGGCAAAAATATCATGAGTTCAAGGCCAGGCTTGAACTTGCCAATTCAAGACCCTCCTAGGCACAAAAGAAAGACTTATTTCCATCTTATTCTGTGATAAAGCAAGCTACTGAATTTTTGCACTGTGCTTCCTGTTTAAAAATTCATCAAAGATGCTCATTTACAACTTTAAGTTTCTGAAGCAAGGCTACATCTTGCTAGTTTTCATTTAGATCATTCATGTGGTATCTGGGATGTACAAAAAAAATATGTACTGTTGTTTTGGTTTTAAAAAGCATAAACTTCTGGCCCAAAATAGCCTGTAGTTTCCAGGCCAATGATTGTGTTAGGTTACAAGTATCTCTGTGTTCTAGATTAAGTGGTACTTACTATGTCCCTTCACGTTGTATGGATATTTAGAAGATGATCTTTTCAAACTGAACAGTGTGTGAAGTGGCACTCACCTAAAGGAGGCAGGGGGTTCTCGAGTGCAGGGGTTTAGCATTATCCTGAACAACAGAATAAGCTCCTATATCATGACCAACGAAGAAAATTAATTTTTAAAAATTACGTTTAAAAAATAAAAATATCTTTTACTTTTCTAGCCCTGTATCAAATCAGTCACTTTTATCAGAATCTGTAGCACCTTCCCAAGTGGACAGTACATCTGTGGACAAAGCAGTATCCGAGACAGAAGACCTGCAAGGTTTGCATATGATAGCATGTGTTTGCTATTTATTAACATTTGTGTTCTATAGGCCAGGTGCTAGCATAGACTTGGGTATTAGAAAAGTACCTGCTTATAGTATACTTCGATAGTTTTTTTATGAGAAGAGTATTTTATATTTTTAATATTTAATTGACTAGAATGTTGGGATCCATTTTCCACTTATGGTCAACGTAAAGAGAAGATTCAAATCTGCTTGAAAAATGTCATTGAAATTTTTCCGGTAGAATTATTACACTATTATGTTCTTTTGTTTCAGACAGTTAAATGTAAACTCTGTCCTCTCCAAGCACTGGGACTGTTGGCTTGCAGGAATCTGGCTGACTTGGTTTTGACTGATTATCTGAGAGGCTTTTCTTCTTGGTTGCCAACCACTCCTCTACTATGTGACCTACAGTGCAGTAGTCACATTCAGCTGCTTGCATTCATAGTGTGCACCCCAAGCTCTCACTCACCCTGGTGCCGTGGATTCAAATGACCCAAGAACTCTGAGAAACTTACCCAAAGGCGTTCACAGAAGGGAGGCATCTAGGAGGCTCGTAGTCTCTGCTAGGCTTTATTATCCTGTCAGCCAAGTGGTATACAGTGCAAAGCTGAGTGCGGGGAGTGTGAGATCTTGCCTTCTGCATCATGTGTGGTATAGAAAGCGCTGGTACCATCTGATCTGAAATATTCAACTTAAGTTGCTTGAATTTTATATTAAATAGTATAGTTATCTTTTGTTTACTTCTTGCCTGGTCAGTGCTTTACCAGATTTACCAATGTATGCAGATTTTGCTACAGGAAGAGAATATGTGGCCAACATAAATATTTTAATCTACCCACATATTACTATAAATTCATAAAGTATAATTAGTAAACAATATTTTTTTAAAGTTTTTTGAGACAAGATTTCTCTGTGTAGCCCTGGCTGTCCTGGAATTCACTCTGTGGACCAGGCTACCCTTGAACTCACAGAGATCTGCTGGCCTCTGCCTCCCAAGTGCTGGGATTAAAGGCGTGTGCCACCATGCCTGGCAATGAACAATATTTTTGTAAATAGGAAGGTAGGGATGTAAACAGGAAAGTAATTATAAATGCAGAAAAGGAGAAATGTTAAGTTATACACTAGTTATAAAGACTAAAAGAGGTGCTATCAAAGCTTAGCTTTATCACAGTGATGGTGATGTTACCACTTTTCACAGAGAGACGGAGAAGGGTATTGGTTACAGAAAACGTTTTTCAAATATTTATTTTTATTTATGTGTGAGTATCTGTGTTTGAACATGAATGACATGTGAAGTTACTGACAGTTGTGAGCTGCTCATTGTGGGTGCTGGGAACTGAACTTGTGTCCTCTGCAAGAGCAGTATGGTATGTGCTCTTGAATGCTGAGCCATCTCTTTAGCCTGTTACAGAAAATGTTAATGAGTGAGACAGAAGTGAGGAATTTAAAAATTGAGAGAATTTATTTGGAAGATGTAGGTAGGTGAAAGAAAAATGTTGAGGACTGTGCCTGAAATTTGGAGGGTCTGGTATAGGCTGCTAAAGTGAGAATTTGAAAGCAAAGCAGGAAAGTAAGGAACAGAAAATAGTCATCTTGATCCTGATTAGTTTCAGACCATAGATAGGACCAAAGAGAGGTGCCAGGAAAAAATGGTTTTGAGAGGGAGGTTATCAGAAAAGGAAGAAAGCAAAGCTGCCATTCACTCAGGAGAGTTATGTATGTCTTAAACAGAACATGTTTTAGATTGCTATCTGTGAAAAGAATTCATAAAGATTAAAAATGCTACTAGGTATGATGCCCTTTAATCCTAGCAGAGGGAGGCAGATTGCTGTAAGTTCAAGGCCAGTTGGCTCTGCATGGCAAGTTCCAGGACAGCGAAGGCTACTTAGTGAGACCCTGTCTCAAAAACAGACAAACATACAAAAAAGATAAAGGTCCAGTAAGAGCTGAACAGTTTCACAAAGGATAAAGATTATAGGTAGGTTAATTAATAATGTAGGTAATTTGCACTATTGTGATATGTGGAGAACATCATAGATGTAAATGAAAGTCCAGTTCCTCTTGAGTACATTAACTGAGAAAGTAGTTGTGATGCAATACTAATGGAGACTGAAATGTTTTTAAAGTTAAAGTTAGACTATCTTTTTACAAGTGACAGTTAGATCAGAATTAACTTTTAAGTTCCTTAAAGATGTAGTATTTATAATTTTAACATAACAGAATCTGACACACTGGATGTAAGCATCACATTCACCTGAGTTTAGGAAGGAATTTGTCTCTTAACAGCAAGCATCCTTTGATTTGTGTGAGCTCATGTGAATATGGATGCTAGAGCATAGGGTTGCTGTCCTCAGTTGCCATCCACTTTTCTTATTTTCTGACAGTCTCTTTCTAGCCAGAGTTTACCAAGTTGTGCTAAGTGATAGGAACGATTACAAGCATGTGCCACTGAACCCAGTTGTTTTTTATAAGTAGGTTCTGGGTGACTAAGCACAAGTCCTCATGTGTGAAGAACAGGCACTTTACAGAGCCATCTCCTCACCCTGGACAGCCTCCTTAAAAAACATTTAACTTATTTTTAAGTTTAAAATAATTCCCTTTTTTGTCAAAACAAGTATAAATATGCTTCTTTGTATATAAATATTTAAAAGTACACTTACTTCCTCTAACCTTCTGAACAAATCAGAGAATGATGTTATCATATCTAGAATGGATGAAAAAAGAAAGGCCCCTACAGCACAAACACATGATACAGGGAGCAGGACCCCAGCACTAACTTAGGCTATGTTCCCTCCACTAGACAGTGTGGTGTTGGTGGGCTTGGGATTGATTCACTATGTGCATTTTCCTGGCATGTCCAGCCTGCTTTGTTCCCCAAGTATGTAGGATCGAGTGGTTAGGCAAACTGCTTGGTACCAATATGTGTGTACTCCAGTGTCATTGGGACTTTCAGAATAGCATTTCCTCTACAGGTATTCTGTTTATAATTAGAATATGATGCTGTCACAAAATAAGAAAAGTGGTAGGTAGTGCTGGTTTCATTTCAGCATCAGGGCTCATGCTTAAATGAAAGTTTAGCCTGTTACTATGTTTGTTTTCTAGTTATCCTTTTTAATTAAAAAAGATAGCAATTTATCAAGCCCTTAAAAATCTTAAGTCAGACTTCCAGTTCACAAAAACTAGCTTAAAGACAAAATATGTATGTTTTTTGGTGTATTCTGCAATACTGTACTACATTGACTACCTTGCTGAAGACAGAGTTTTGGTTAACCTCACAGCTCGCCAGTTCTTGGGTGATGCAGACTGAAAAGAAGATGTAGAGCTTCTGGTTTCATATCTTCATGTTCACCTGACAACACTTCTCATACTATATTTTCAGTATTTTTGAATCATGTCCACCTTACAGGAAATTTAAAATTATCCAGACTGTACAGGCAAAATGAACTGTACAAATAGTGAAGGATGTTCTTGTTTTGTATATTGCCCAAATGATTTGGGAGTTATAGAAAGCTTAGAATAAAAGATGACTGTAAAGTTTTTCAGTGTAGAATGAATCAGCCTTTTTGGTGGGCTGGGCTGTCAAGGACAAAATGGGGTGGGGAAGGACTAGGGTCTTATTTAGATCAGTAGTTCCTGATAGTCAGGAATTGTTGGATAATCTGGGACTATTATTTAGGAAAGCTTACATAGGGTAGAAATCAGGGATTTCATCTGATTTTGAAGAATGAGTGAAACGTTAAGACACTCTTGAAAAAAGTAACAAGGCTTAACAGTTCCCAGTTTCAAACTTCATTAAAAGATAGTTATCCAGACTGAAGTGCTGTCATGAAGATGCTCATATAGATCAATGGAGTAGTATGGGTAGTCCAGAATACACTCAAAAGCTAAAGGGCAGTTGATAGTAAACAGAGGTCGAAGGTCATCCAATAAGAAAATAAAAGCCTGATCAAAAGAATAAATTGCTATGAGACTCATCAATTTATTCTTTTGATCAGGCTTTTATTTTCTTATTGGATGACCTTCGACCTCTGTTTACTATCAACTTAGGAATCAAGAGGGCGTTCTAGATCTAAGAAGATGGTTATAATAGTGATGCAAGTTAGTATGAAAACTAAGTCAGTTATAGAACTTTAAACTCATAGAGATGGTTTGAAGGTAGAAGGTTAAAGTCAGGGGCCAAATATGTATGAACTGGACATTGGGAAGGTATACTGGGCCATTTAACTCTCATAAATGTGGCATATTTAATTCTGCTGTTTTGTATAGAATTTACTGTTATAAGAGAAAGAACCATTTGTTGGAATGAAAAGAGAAGCTGTTGGGGGGGGAAGAGGGTGGAAGGGTGGGACAAGAAGGGGGAATAGGGAAGGGTTTGCGACTGAGATGTAACTTGAAAAA
>CAJQZJ010031280.1:0-10463 GCA_907164525.1 Lophiomys imhausi
TGACACAGGCTGTGGTGGTCACACCAGGCTGCATAAAGGCACATGGTATGCAAGTTAGAACTTGAAGGGACACGTAAGGAGTCTGGGCACTGAGTGGAGTTGTAGGGCCTCACAAGAAATCAGATTAGACCTGGGAGGTTGACGCCTAGAGACTGAGAACCTAGTGAGATGGTGGAGGCAGTCCAGAGGGGATCTGTGTGTGACTGAAGAAGTGTAGGTCAAGTCTGAAATCTGCAGTTCATCTGTCTCACTGTCAAAAATTGTGGGACCCTTCTGAAGCCTAGCGGTTGGCTGCTGCATAGGTGGGGCTGGATAGAATATGCCAAGGCACTGATTTGAGATCCTGGCTTGATCTGGCATGTTACAGAAAAGGAACAAATGGGGTGTTTACCAGGCTAGACTCTGAAGGAGGACATGAGGAAGCTGGGTACCTTGTGGGATGGTGGACGTAGCCCAGAAGAGAGCTGTAGGTGTTGCAGGTAGGAAGGGGCCTGGCTGAAGTTTCCAGGTTGTCTGTTATGCATTATGAGGCAGTCAAAGTAGGCTGGAGCTAGGAATGTGGGATCCGGACTAGGACCTAGAGGAGGGCATGTGAATCTCTATTGCAAATATAGTGTTAGACTCACTCATAAGAAACATGAAGTTGGTTGTGTATGGATAGTTCCTGGTTGAAGTCTACACTTTGGTTCTACATTCAGGGATGGTCATACTAGGGTGGGGCAAATAGTGTGGGATGCTCAGGAAACCTGGAGGTTGGATGCTGGGAAAGTGAAGTTGCCCTAACTAGGCCAAGAAACTGGTTGTTAGACCCTGGCTAGAAGGGGTGGGATATAGAGAAGGTGTCGGTAAGTGGGTCAGGTGAACTCATCAGCCTACATCGTGAAGGAGGATATGGGAAGTGGATACAGAGTGTCCTGTTAGAGTCAGCATAGAAGGTGGCTGTGTATGGCTACAGGTAGGGTGAGTCATGGCAGAAGTGTAGAGCTCTCAGCTTCAACAAGCTGGTGTTAGGTTAAAAAGGCAGGGAAAGAAAATGCGGGGATGCAGGGATCTGAAGAATCCTAGAGGTTATCTGCTGAGCAGGCAGTACTGGGTCAGACCTCAGCCATGACATTGGTTTTGAGAAACACCGTAGAGCTAACAGCTTGCAGAAAAGTCTTGGATGGAGAGGTCATGGACAGTAACCAAACTAGTCCCCGGAGGAGGACGTAGGAAATGTGGGTACCATGGAATGTGTGGATGTTGGCGTAGTGTTAAGCATTCTAAATGTTAATTAATTGGTCCTGCTTGCTGTCTGTTACATTGACTCTGATTGGTTAAAATAAATGCTGAGGCCTGAGATTGGGCAAAGACAGAGAAGGTGGGACTCCCTGAGATTAGAACAGGAAGCCTGAGCTTTAGACAGAGGATTAAAGCATTCCAGCTAGCAGCAGGAAGAAGACATTCCAGCCAGAAGCAGCAGGAGAGAGGATGCACACCATAGGTTAGAAAAAGGAACCTCACTCCACATGGCCAGGAACATCGGCTACCGTGGAGAATGGCAGTCCAAGGGGACGTATGTTTATATGGGGTCAGATTTGGGTAATAGAATTATGAGCTAGCTTAGATGGGGCAAGAATGCACAATTCAGGCCAAGGCTTATGAAAATCCATGTGGTGTCTGTGTACTCATTTATAATGGTGCATAAAGATTAACAGCCGCCAAACCAATTAAATATCACATAAATACTAATAAATCATTAAATATAACCTAAATACTGGAAATTAATTTAATTAATTTTTTTCAGCATGTGGAGGTGGCACAGAAAGTATCTTTGGCTGGTTGCAGGTAGGGCAAGAGTCACACTGGAATCCTAGGGGTGCATACAGATGGGTGTGGTTAAAAAAAAAATCCTGAGTCATAGAATGTAATTCCTATGCTCAACCCTGGAGGATGATATGGGGAGTCTAGGTACCTATTTGGGTGGTGGAGGCAGACCTGACTTGTTCTGTGGCTGAATACATGCAAGGTAGTCCTGTAAGAAGCCTTGAGTGTCCCTGTGGCACAGACAGGTGTGGTCTGACTGGGCTGGATAAGGGAATGTGAGATCCGAGTAAGAACTTAGTGGAAGATAGGAGTCTGAATAACAAGTCAGTTGTTGGGGGCCACACAATATCTATTGATAGAGGCCACCCAGTATGGATCAGGATAGAATCTGCAGGAGAGGTGGGAAATCTGATTATCAGTGGCATGGTAGAAATAGTAAGGAGGGTACTAGAGGGTTACTGCAGGTAGGGCAAGTCCTGGATAAAGCCTAGAGGTTGGCTGTACTGAAGACAGACTTATTTAGACTAGGGCTGGGAAGAGGATATTAAACCCTTAAGAAGCCAGAGATCAGCTGCTGTGCAGGAAGGGCTGGCCAGACTCTGCCATGCCACTCATTTGTGGGACCCATGCTAAACATATGAGTCCCAAAACAGAATTTGAAATACATGCCAGGGCTATTCCCTAAACTAGACCCAGGAGGAGGATAGTGGAAGTCTGGGTACCTAAAGGAGTGAAGGAGGGGCCTGTGAGTGGTTGAAGTTAGGACTGGTCCACCTGAAGTACACAACTTGCTAGCAAGAGCAAGTGGAAGTTGTCAGACTAGGCCAGGCATGGAATATGGGCCCCCTGACAGGCCTTGGAGGACACTATGGGGTGTTTGTATACTGAGTAGATTGATTTTCATGTAGATTGAATTGTGCTAAATCCTAGATGATATGGGAAGTCTAGGTACTAAGTACATGATAGAGTCCATCCAGAAGGTACCTATGGGTAGCTGCAAGTAGGGTGGATCCTGGCTAAATCCTAGAGCTGGGCAGCAGTGTGGTCTCAGGTGGCCATACTAGGGCAATGCAGAGAATTCGCTACCCTGCTAAAGCCTAGTGGTGGATGCTGTACAGGCAGGGTGTGAGGGGCAAAGAAGGCCAGGGAACTAGTTTTAAGATCCATAATAGATCTTCCAGGTAGAAGAAAAGTTATGAATTGGGAAGTCGAGGAAACTCATTGGGTTTGACCATGTGAAGGGATTCTGGCCAGCTTGAGGGTGGCACGCATGGCTCTGGCAGAGCTTTCCCATCTCTCCTGTTCCATCTGCATTGCTAAACACTAGGCCCCTAGAGGTTTACAGAGACTGAAACATTAACCAAGGAAAGAAGAAAAAAAGCTTAGACTAGACCGAGATGTCCCTATACATATATAGGTGTTAGGCAAATGGGTCTTCATACAAATCCCTTAGCAAGTTGGGGAGGGGATCTCAGTCATGGATTTTATTGCCTGTTAGTGGGACACCTTATACCCTAGCTGGGCTGCCACATCAGGCCCTCATGGGAGTAATGAACTGAGTGGAGTAGAAATGGGAGACCCCCTCTCATCGGAGGAGAAGGATAGGAAGGAGAGGGGAAACAGGGTGGAAAGGTGGGACCAGAAGGGGGGAGGGACAGGGCTGTGATCAGCATGTAACTTGGATAAATAAATAAATGTTGAAAAATATTGTTAGATCACATTCCTAAAACAAGCCACCAGGTCTGTTCCCTTATTTGGCCACTTCCTCAACCTGAAGTTATCTATCAAGATCTAGCTATCAAAGTATTGAAGTCCAGCAATCAAAAAACCCCTTTGGTTCACTAATTATCATGTCCAATGATAATTAAACACCCCATCCAAACACAGGTTTTCTCCTTGTACCTTTATAAATCACCATTTTCTTATGTGCCATGTCTGTCTCCTCTCTATCCAGAGGAAGTCCTTTGCCTCCTGGAGGACAAATGCCCCTCCTCCCTCCCCATTGTCCCTTTCCCCTTCTCTTTCTTCCACTATCTTCTGTCTTTGTCTGTTATTCCCTGTCCTCTGTCCCTCTGTGGTAAATAAATCTCCTTTGTGCTGAAAAGTAGGTCTTGGGGTCCTGAGCTGATACTTCTCCTTTCACCATGGGGGACATGGGAAGTCTGGGTACCTGCTCGGGTCTGTGGAGGTTACAAGTATGGCAGGTCCTGTCAGAAGACTAGATCTTGCCTGTGGCACAGGCAGAGATGGTTAGATTAGGGAGGAGCAAAGGATGCGGGACCCTACATCCTTGATGCTGGGTGCTGGTAGAGCAGGGGTGGCCAAACTAGGTCAGCACACTAGTTGTATTACCTGGACCTGGAAGGTTGCATAAAAGGGACAGATAGAGAGACTGAGGGAACTAATTAGTCTTGACTCTGGAAAAGGATTTGTGATGCCTGGGAATCTAGTGTGGTGAGAGGTCTGTGCAGAGGTGACTTGTGGTTGGATGAAAGCAAATGATGCTCCTCCCATAACCCTGAAATGTGGATTCAGTGCAGGTGGGTTGTTCAGACTGGTTTGGGCATTACATATGGGGCTGATGCTAGACCCCAGAGACAACCAGAGAGTCTAGTTACTATGTCCATTGGTAGAGACCATGCAGAATGTACTGGGGTAGCCTCTGGAGGAGAATGTTGAAATTGTGTGTACAGGCTGGGTTATGGAAGTAGCACAGAGGGACCTATTTGTGGTTGCAGGTAGGAAGGCTCCTGTCTGAAGCCGAGTTTGACTGCCACACAAGTAGGGTAGTCAGACTAAGTCAAGGTAAAGGAAACAGAACCTTGCCAAGCAGTTGGCTGTTGGGTGGGGGTGGGGGGTAGCCCAGGCTCAGCCATGGGACATTTCAGACCTATCTGATAGCTGATTGGTTGTGTAAAAGGTTTGGATGGAGAGGTCAGGGACACTATAGAATGGGTAGACACTATAGAATGGCATGGAGGGTTTGGGAAGCAAATGAGGTAATAGAAGCAGCCTAGAGGAGACATGTGTGTGGTTTCAAATAGGCCAGTTCCTGGCCAAAGCTTAGGTTGAGGTGGTTAGACTAGGCGAGTGCAAAAGATGTTGGACCCTGGGGAAGCCTAGATGTTGTCTGCCAAATAGGCATGGCTGGACAGCCTAGGACATGGCACTGGTTTTTGGATCCAGGTGAGATCTGGTGGGTTTTAGAAAGCTCAGGATGGGAAGATCAAGGGGCACTGACCAGGCTAGATCCTGCAGGGTGACTTGAGAAATCTGGATAAAAGGTGGGGGGAGTTCTGGAGGCTGCTCAGAAGGGCCCTATAGGAGGCTGCATGTTCTGTTGTCCCAGCTGAAGACTGGAGCCTGTCTGAAGAACAAGCCTTGGCATTCCAACTAGGCCAGTGAAGAGGATGTGATGCCTTGCCGAAGCCTAGATGTTGGCTGTTGTGCAGGCTGGGGTAACCAGACTAGGCCAGGACCCTCTTGTGGAACCTGGGTCGTTTCTGGGACTTTGAAGAAAAAGAATGGATGGGGAAATTGATGGAATTCAATTGGCTGCACCCCAGAGGAGGACATAAGTCTAGATACCTACTGGGGTGGTGAGGGCAGCAGAGAAACAACATGTGGGTGGTTTCAGTTAGGGGAGGACCTGGTTGAAGCCTACAGTGAGATTATGAAGCACTAAGAGGCTGTCAGGGTGTGCAGGGGCTGGTGATGTGGGACCTGAGCTAGGCACTGGAGGATTACATGGGAAGTGTAAGGACAGAGTGGGGTGGAGCAGGTGATCCAGAAGATACCTATGAACAGTTGCAGGTAGGGCCAGTCCTGGCTGAAGTCTAGAGGCTGTCTCTGGCCCAGGCTGGAGTGGTCAGACTAGGCAGGTACAAAGGAGGTGGGACCTTGTAGAAGAATGATGTTGGCTCCTGGGAAGTCAGGCATCGTTTATTGTGGAATCTGTGCTAGATCTGGAGTGTTGCAGAAAAAGACAGATGAAGAGGTCAAGGGAACACACCAGGCTAGACCTTTAAGACACGTGTGGTGAGTGTGGTTTCTTGTGATTGGTGGGAGTCACACAGAAGGATGAGGTTAGACATTGGAAGGGGATGTGGTCATTCTGATTATCCAGTGGCATGAGAGTGGCTGCCTAGAATGAGCCTGTGGGTGGTTACTGGTTAGACTGAGTCCTGGTAGAAGTCTACAGCTTTGATGGTGTACACTTGATGTTGGCAAAATAGGCAGACTAAGAACTGGGACCCAGGCAAGCCTAGATATTTGCTGCTGTCTATTAGCAGGTGGAAATAATGGGCCTTGGCAATGGATTTGGGACTTGGGCTAGAACTGGTGGGTTTTGGGAAAGGCTTAGAAGTGGAGGTGAGAGAGACTGACAAGGCCATGGTCAGTCAGAGTACCAAGTGCAGAGACAGAGGCTGTGTGTGCAGAAGGGGAATCTGGGTGGTTGGAGTTGGAGCAGTCTTCATTAAAGCCCAGAGTTTTCCTGTAGCACAGGCCTTAGTAGTCCCACTAGGCCAATGATGGTATGGGACCCTGCAGGAGTACACATGTTGGCTTCTGTGCAGGGGAGCCTGGCCAGACTAGGCTGAGGCACTGGAAGTGAGACCTGGCCTAGACCTGGCTTGTTGCTGAAGACAGGCTTGGATTAGGAAATCAGTGGTACTCACCAGGAAAGATCCTGGATGAAGACTTGTAAAGTGTGAGTAAGTAATCCATTGGTAAGGGCTTTGCTGAAGAGGTGTGTGGTTGTTTGCAGTGAGGACTCGTGTTATCTGAATCATAGAGCTCATGTGCAGCCCAGGTAAGGTTGGTAAGACTAGGCCAGGGCACAGGATTTGGATCCCTTGCTAGAGCCTGGAGGAGAACATGGGAGTTTGGGTACCAAGTGGCATTGTCATGGCAACACACACGGATTGTGCCTCTGCAGAGATTCAGGTAAGGAGTGTTCTGCTGAAAGTCTAAACCTTTGAGAAGGTCATGCTAGACCAGGCAAAGGATGTGGGGACAAGGGCTGGCCCTGGCAGGTTGCAGAGAAGGAGTGGGTGGGAAGGTCAAAGGAACTCACTAGGCTTGGCCTTCCCTAGAGGATGCCAGGTGAAGTCTGGCTACCTAGTGTGGCTGGAGGATGCTACAGAGAAGGGACCTATAGTTGGTTTCAGGTCGGATGGGTTCTGGCTGAAACCTAGAGCTTGCCTGTGGAACCTGCTATGCTTTTCAGACTAGGCTGGTGAAATGAATTGGGACCCTGTAAAGCATAAAGGTTGGCTGCTGTGCAAGCTGGGGTGACCAAGCCAGGCCAGGGTACAGGCTGTGGGACGCATGTTAGACCTGGGTGTTAAAAGGAATGGATGGGGAGCTCTAAGGGACTCACTGGAGTTGAACCTAAGGAGGATATAGAGAGTCTGGGTACCTACTGTGGTTATGGTAACAGTGCACAAGGGAACATTACAAGGTTGCACTTCCTGGTTGAAGCCTATCATTCATGGCTGGTCAGACTCTGCAGGAGCATGTGACATGGAAACCATGCTAGAACCTGGTGCATTAGTGAGGATCTTGGTATTCATTGGGTTAGAAAAGGTGGTGTAGAATGTTCCTGTGGTGGTTGCAGGCAGGACAGGTCCTAGCTGAGGCCTTATCTCTGTCTCTAGCAGTGATGGTCAGAATAGGCAGGTGTAAAGGGAGTGGTACCCTGCAGAAGCCTTACTGTTGGCAGCTGGGCAAATGCAGGTCTCCAGACTGAGCCAGTGCATTGGTTGTGGGACTTTGGTTGGATCTGCAGGATTACAGAAAAGGGATTGGTGCGCAGTTCAAGCGAACTCACTTCCCTTGACCCTGGATGAGGAAGAGGAATATGTGGGAGCCTAGGTGGGATGGTGCAGGCAATGCAGAAGGGACCTGTGCTTAGTGGCAGGTAGGGAGGGTACCCATGTAACCCTAGACATTTTCTTCTGTGCAAGATGAATGTTTAGATTAGGTTGGGTATGGGATATGAGGCCCATGCAACACCCTTATGGAGGATGGAGCAAATCTGGATACTAAGTGGGGTAGTAGAGACCATGACAAACAGATAAAGCTATAACCTGAAGGATGCTATGGGAAGTGTATGTATCAATTGGGGTTGTGGAGGTAGCACAGAAAGGACTTGTCTGTGTTTGCAGGTAGGATATGTCTTACTTGCAGCCTAGAGATTGCTGACAGACCGGCATGTTTGGTCATATTGAGCCAAGGTAAAGGATGTGAGCCCCTCGAGGATTCTAGTTAGGAAGAGTCCTACTTGAAATATAGAACTTAGTAGCCTAAGCATGGACAGTTAGACTAGGCCAGGGCAAAGTGTTTGAGACCCCTGCTGGGCCCTGCAGGAGAACATGAGGGGTCTGTGTGATGAGTGGTTTAATGAGACCACACAGAAGGGATCAGACATTGGAGGAGGCTGTAGGGAATCCGAGTACCAAGTTATATGTCAGAGGCATTTCAGGAGGTGCCTGTTTCTGATTGTAGGTTGGAGTCCTTGTGAAAGCCTAGAAGGTCGTTTTTAGTGCAATTGTTTTGGTGAGACTAGGCAGCAGTAATGATTCTGGGGACCCTGGAGAAAACCTAGAAGTTGTCTGTTTCAGGTTTGGGCTGCAGAATAGACCAAGAAACTGGTTGTGGGACCTGGGCTGTATCAGGAGATTTTCAGAGAAGCCTTGTATTGGGAGTCAAGGGTACTCACCTGGCTAAACCCTAGATGACGATGACACAGGGAGTGTGTATATGGAGTGGAGTTGTAGAGACTCCACAGAATGGATCTGGGGCTAGCTGCAGGTAGGGCAGGACTAATCAGACTAGGCTGGAGCAAAAGATGTGAAAAGATGTGGGAACCAGACTGGATTCTGATGGAGGATGTCAAGATTCTGGGCCTGAGTGGGGTGTTGGATGGGACACAGAAAGCTCTGGAGGATGGTTCCAGGTAGTGAGGTTCCTTCCTATCACTTATTTACTGATTTGGATTCTCCTATAGAACCACCTCTCAAAAGCATCCAAATGTTCCAATTTATTATTTGCATTATTTCCTTGCAGCCTTGAAAATCTTTCACTTTAAGATGTGCTAGAAGAGATTTGCTGGGATCAATCTGACTACTTACCCTTGAATATCCTATTTCTTATTTCTACTTTACTCTTGGTTTGGGAAATTTTCTGCAGTCAATGGCTTTCTAAACTTTAACCTTTTCAAGTGGCTCTGTTATATCAAGAACTCATGTATTTTTTCCCATATTATCTACAAAGTTCCATTAATCTTTCATTTCTATTTATTTTTCCCTTATTGATTATGTAGCTCTCTTCTTTTTCAATTTTATTTTATTTTATTTATTGAAAATAGATTCTTCTCTCATATAATAGACCCTGACCATAGCTCCCCACCCCTCACTCTTCCCAGTGCCCCCCACACACAACTTTTTCTCTTCCCCAGATCCACTCTCCCTCAGTTTCTCTTCAGAAAAGAGCAGGTCTCCAAGAGGCACCAACCAAACACAACCAAACAAGATACAATAAACAATGCAAAAATTTTCATATCGAGGATCAAGAGAGAAACTCAATAGTAGGAAAAAGTCCCAAAAGCAAGAAAAAGAGTCAGAGACATTCTTGCTGCCACTGTTAGGAGTCCCAAGGAAACACCAAGCTAATAGCCATAACATATACACAGAGGACCTGGCACAGACCAAGGCAGACCTCATGAGTGCCACTTCATTCTGCGAATCCGTATGAGCCCTGTTTGTTTGATTCAGTGGGCCATGTTCTCCTAGTGTCCTCCATCCCCTCTGACTCCTACAGTCTTTCTTTCTCCTCTTCCATATGGTTCCCCAAGATCCAAGGGAAGGGACCCAATGGAGACTTCCAATTTAGATTCTCTCTGTGTGTTTCTGGCTGTCTCTGCACCTCCTCCCATCTGCTCCCAGAAGAAGCCTCTCTGGTGACTACTAGACAAGGCAATGTTACACAAGTATAGCAGAATATCAGTAGGAATCATTTCATTGATTTTTTTTTTAGCCAGTCATGTTTGGTTCTACCCTAAGTCTCCAGTTCCTGACCATTCAGACAGTGTCAGGCATGGGCTACCTCTGGTGTCAGGGCCTCAAGTTAAACCAAACATTTGTTGCTACTCCTCCAAGTTCTGCTCCACCATTGCCCCAGCACATCTTGCAGGCCACAAAGATTGTAGGTCAAAGGTTCTGTAGCTGGCTTGGTGACTGGGTATCTCTGGATAGCCTGCAGAGTACCTTCCCACACCAACAAATTAGAAAGTAGGGGTAAAGGCTCCATTCAGGCAACAGCTAGACCTCTCTGCATTCAATGAGCTGTGTGAATCTTGTCCTCAGCAACTGAGCCCTGTTGTCAGTTTTTGGGGAGTGACCCTCTGTCCTAGCCTCAGCCCAAAACTCAACAGAATGCAACCCCCAAAGCCTTGCTTGGTTACAAATGTTGGCCAGTGTGGACTCTGTATACTCCAATACTGGCAGTCCTCACTATGGTTACCCTCATAGATTCCAGGAAGTTTCCCCTCCACTAGGTTTCCACAGCATCTCCCAAATATGCCCCAATTCCAGGCATCACTCCCTACACTCTCTCACTTCATCTCCCCAACACACACATAGCTTATCTGTCCT
>CAJQZJ010031283.1:0-15631 GCA_907164525.1 Lophiomys imhausi
TTATGTCATTGTGGGTAATCACTGATGATTGGCAAAGCGCTTTCAGTAACTATTTGGGAGAAAGTAATAACAAATTTCCAAAAAAGCAAATGTATACAATTTATAAAAAGAACGAACTGGATTCTTCCTCATATTGTAAAGGGAATGCCAATTCCCGATGCACCATTATTCTATACTTATGCTAACAAGATGGGTATGGTAGGTTATAAGACAGACAAAATCAGCAAGGTAATCAAAAGTCCATATATCTCTTCAAAAAGCATAATTTTATGCAATCTTTATGGTGTTATTTGATTTTCCTGAGTCTCTTAATATAACTACTGACTTTCTATATGCAGAAAGAGTTGTGTTGCATCAGAATTAACTTCTTTATTTATATAGTTCCAACAGGTCATCAGAAGTAGAAATAATTCATTATATTTTACTTGTATTTGGTCTTATACAGGTTTGCCAGGTCCATTGCCACAAGAAAATGAGGAGATTGACCAATTACTAATAGGAAACGTGTGGGAAGCCTCAAAATTTCATGACAAACATCATGTTAATAGCTCAGATTTAAAGAAAAATTCTCTATTACCTGACAATAAGCCAGAGAAATATATTTTTTTTTAATGTCGTACATGTTCTCTGTATAACCAAACTTCATTACCTACTGGAAGTAACTCTAGGGGTACTAAAAGGAATGAAATTTGGCAATCAGTGTGTTTCATTTTGTAGAATTTGGAAAACAAAAGTATATACACCATACCATTGATATATACTCAGGGTTTCAATGGGCAAGTGCTTTACGTTGTGAAAACCTGACTGTGTTATTATACACGTGTTGGAAATAATAGCATTTATGGGAATACCTGCATAAATTAAGACTGATAATGCTCCTGCATATGTATGTAATAAAATGAAGAAATTCTTTGCATATTATAATATAAAGTGTGTTATTGGTATACCACAGAATCCTAAGGACAAGCAATTCTGGAAGAGCTCATCATACCTTAAAAGAGATGCTTATTAAACGAAAGTGTGAATTAAAGAATACCAGGGATAGATTACACAATGCTTTGCTAACTTTGAATTTCCTAAATATTGTTGAAGGTACCAGTGCAGCTGAGAGACACTGACTTATAGTAAAAACTGAGGAATTAAATTAACCAATATACTATAAGGATATTTTGACTTTAGAGTGGAAACCTGCAATAGTGTTAAGGTGGGGACATGGTTATGCATATGTGTTTACAGAGAATGAAAACATGTGGTTACCAACAAAACTTATAAAGATTATATCTGACCAGGGAGAACCTCATATTAGCTGAGATATGAATGTCTACACATGGCAAGAGTGTTTTATTAACTGTCTGGTGTTCATGACATTCCAATCTTTCATCCAGCATGGATAGACTTTATGCTCAAAATGGACTTACAAAGATGATATATGCCTTTCACCTGCTCAAGCTTAGAGCAGAATTTTCAGAGCCAAAGACTGAATCTGAATGACAATAATGATAAGACAAATAGGCCAGATGATTCAGCCTAACACACTGCTTCAATCACTCTTTTCTCAAAAAGTTACATACAAATCAATTTTTAAAGGGCTAGTCCAAAAATGATTGATCTGAGACTTGACAACAAAAGCTATTGCTAGCTTTCTGGGGAATTGTCCAATATCTCCATTTTTAAAGGGTACCCAAAAAATATTTACACCTCCATTCACAAGAGATGGAGTAGAATATTTTTGTTGTGTGGGATGTTATATGTTGTGATTGCTTGTTGTCATCTAGGATAAGTGGATATATGATATGTGTTGTGAAAAATAAAATAATGGTTGGATTCAGGGATTTCCTTCTTTCCCTCACTCTATTCTTGTCTTCCTTATTATTAAAAATTTTAGGTTATTTTGTTATATTAAGAGATATTTACAGAAATTTATGATTATTTCATTTTATATACACTTAAATGTATATTTGGTTTCAAATTTTCAAGATTTTTTTTGAAAGAAAAATTTTTTTCTATTATCAAAAATTTTTTTACCTTTGGAAAGATATTACCTGCCAAAAAAGATAATGCATAGATAAGGTTAGAGCAGGTTTCTTTTATCTTTCCAGGAGAATAAAAACATCCAATTAAGGAGTCCAAAGACCACTGTACAACTGGAACTTCTGAAGAAAAAGGGACCAGACACCAAAGAAGACACGACAAGTAGCCCAGATGATGGAGCTCCATAAACTGTTCCAGTAAGGTCTTCAGTAAAGCCCTGAACTTTCCTGCACAAAGTCTAGTACTGGACTACAAACTGCTCAAGACATTCAAATTGCTGAGCACATAGAGACTGGACAACAAATATTACTATTGACTTGCCTAATCGTTTTTCCATTTTATTTGGGCCCCCAAATAGGTTTTATACATCTCAATTCAGTAGGAAGCAATTTTAAAAGAGTGACACCCCATTCCCAAAAGGTGGGGTGGGTGGTTTTTTTGGTCATTTGATGGGTTATAGATGTTGTTGTTTAGGGGAATTGGTTATAAGTTGTTAAATGGTCTTGTTAAGCAAGGTATATGAGGTTAGACTTAGGGATTTCTTTCTTTTTCCTTTCTCTATCCTTGCTCTCTTACATAAGGGAAAAGACTTAAAAAAGGGTGGTTTATAGACATGATATAAGAACAATAGAAAAAAAGGGTAGATTATTGAATCTACTCTTTAGATGGTTGTCATAAGGTTATATACAGTTACATTACTATAGACCATTGCATATTTGTACTTTGTTAAGGTTTATTGTACTTTAATTAAGGTTATATTTTGGTTAGGTATTGGGCCTATGTAACTTTTAAAAATGAAACATGAAGTTCTAGTCGTTTTGATAGTAACTATCACAGACTGCTTAGGATTATGAAATGCAAGTTTATAGTCACTCAAATTATGGTTTTATTAAGTATTAGTTTAGTTAATCATAGATGTTTTCTAAGTTAATCATATATTACGTTGCTAGAGACAAGCACTATTTGGTTATTTAAATATACGGAGATGAATACATAGTCTTCAAAAACCTCAAGAGATATGAAGAATATTACATTTAAAGATGTTTTTATTATTTTAAATATTCTTTGACACAAGACAGTCAGCTCCTGAAAACTCCCATTTGATTTGGAAGGAGATGATAAGCATCAAAAATCTCCATCTGGAAATAATTCTTTCTGGGAAGAAACATCCCTGCTCTCTCAGCAGTCTATATGCAGTCCAAAGATGGATCAAAGCTTAAATGCAGGTAAATCAGTGGCCTGATTCTGCAAAGACAGCATGGGAAAATCCTTATTATTTCCTGCTGCACATATAAAACCTCTGAGATATGCTTGGCCAGAAGGCTGAAGATGATGTTCCAATATTATAAAGAGAAACTAAAAATCTAGACCTTCAGAAGCTGCTGGAAGTAAAAGTATAAACAAAGGAAGTTAATTACACACATGAAAAGACAGGAAATAAATAATTTCATATCAGCAAAACCAAAAGAGAAGCATGCACACACACACACACACACACACACACACACACACACACACACACCATCACCCCCCACCACCACCAACAACAAAATAACAGGTATCACCAATCACTGTTAATTGATATCTTTTAATATCAATGGCCTTAATTCCTCAATAAAAAAATGACAGATTAATAGAATGGATATGAAAACGGGACTCATCCTTTTGCTGCATACAAGAAAAATACCTCAATATCAAGTGTTACTTTATTGTAAAGGGATGGAAAAAGATATTCCAATCAAATAGGTCTAAAAAGCAAGCTTGTATAGATATTGTAATATCTATCAAAATAGATTTCAAACCAAAATTAGTCAAAAGACATGGGGAAGGATACCTATATATTCATCAAAGAAAAAATCCATCAAGATGACATTTCAATTTTTAACACAATTTTCCAAAAGCAAGACACCAATGTTTTCAAAAGAAACACTGCTACAGCTTAAATCACACACCTCACTCTTACTGGTGGACAGGTCATCCAGACAAAACTAAGTAGAAAAATACTGGATCTAAGTGATATTATAGCCTAAATGAATCTAATAGATACTTACAGAACACTCCATCCAAACACAAAAGATCACATCTTTTTCTCAGCACCTCTGAGAACTTTCCTGAACATTGCCCACATTCTGGGACACAAAGTAAGTCTCAATAAATACAAGAAAATTGTATTTTTTCTTGTATACCAAAATGGAAAATATAAGACAAATGGATATTTTTGATAGGTAATTTATTATAGCAATTTATAGCCAACATCAAATTAAATAGAAAAAAAAAACTCAGAGCAATTCCACTAAAATCAGGAAAAAACAAGGCTGTCCACCTTCTCCATATCTATTCAATATAGAACTTTAGCAAAAGCAATAAGACAACTAAAGGAGATCAAGAGGATACAAATTGGAAAAGAAGTCAAAGAATCATTATTTGCAGCGATATGATATTATACATAAGACACACCAATAATTCTACCAGGGAACACCTACAACTGATAAACACTTTCAGGAAAGTGGATAGTTATACAACAGTAATTAAAAACATCAGTACCCCTCCTATATACCAACAGACAAAGGAAGGAAATCCAGCAACCAACACCCTTCAAAATAGCCACAATAATGTAAAATATTTTGGGGAAACTTTAACCAAGAATGTGAAAGACCTGGGTAACAAGAACTTCAAGTCTTTGAAGGAAGAAATTGAAAAAGTTAACAGATGATAGAAAGATCTCCATGCTCCTGTACTGGTAAGATTAACATAGTAAAAATGGAATCCTAGCAAAAACAATCTACAGGTTCAATGGGATCCCCATCAACCATACAACATAATTCTTTACAGACTTTCAAAGGACAATACTCAATTCCATATAGAAAAACAAAAATCCCAGGATAGCTAAAAAAAAATCTTATACAATAATTGA
Source organism: Lophiomys imhausi (assembly GCA_907164525.1). Taxonomy (NCBI): domain Eukaryota; kingdom Metazoa; phylum Chordata; class Mammalia; order Rodentia; family Muridae; genus Lophiomys; species Lophiomys imhausi. The sequence goes on from CAJQZJ010031283.1 coordinate 4,946, forward strand.
ATTTGCCAAGATAATTCCATCCCTGATTTCAAGTTGTACTACAGAGCTATAGTAATAAAAACATTGGCATAAAGACAGACATGTTGGTCAAAGGAATTAAATTAAAACTGACATAAATTCACCAATTTATAATGCCTGATCTTTTATAATGAAGCCAGAGATATGCACTTGAAAAATACAGCATCTTCAAAAAATGGTGTTGATCAATCTGGAAGTCTGCATGTAGAAGAAAGAAAGTAGATTCATAGTTATCACACTGCACAAAACTCAAGTTCAATTGCATCAAAGACCTCAGAATAAAACTAGATACACTGAAAATGACAGAAGAGAAAGTGGGGAAGAGCCTTGAACACTTTAGCACACAAGAAGGCTTTCTGAACAAAAGATCAATAGCACAAGCACATATAGCACAGTTAAATAAAAAGGATGACTATAAGGAGGAAACATGGATCTCCCTCGGAATGGGAAAAGAATAGAATCTGAGGGCCAACTAGGGATGGAAATGGGAGCAGGAGGAATCTGGTGGGAGTTTGGGGAAATAGAGTCTGGAGAGAGAAAATTTGAAATAGGATTAGCATTTGGGGAGTTGTGTGGGAACCTAGTGCAGTAGAAACTTCATAGAATCTAAGAAGTGACCATAGTGATTACTCTTGGTAATGGAGGTTACCGATTCTAAACCGGCCAACTTTTGTAGCCAGGCAGGGCTTCCAGTGGTGGCACTGGTTTATATTTGGTTGAGTTGTTAGCCAATGAGGACTTGTAGAGATATCTAAACAACCCAGGTAGATTCTAGGACAGAAGGTCACCCTCTAACATTAGAGCCCTATTGCTGAGGACAACTTCAGCTCAATTCATTGTAGGTAGAACAGTAAAGCTGTTGTGGGTTTGAAGCTTTACCCCTATATTCCAGTCTCTTTGGTGCAAAAATTTACTCTACAGGCTCAGGAAAGAGAAACCTACACAACAACCTATCCACAAAACCCTTCAATCTGCCTTTCCTGCAAGATGTGCTGTGGTAGTGGTGACACAGAACATGTAAAAGTGGCCAACCAATCTTTGGTTTAACGTGAGTCCCACTCCATGAGAAGAAGCCCATGCCCTACATGCTCTACACTGCATGAATGGTCATTAACCTGAAACTGTATAGCCCAGAGACCTAGGGTAGAACCAAACATGACTGGCAAAAATTAAAAAACCCAGTCATGGTGGTGCATGCCTTTAATTCCAGAACTCAAGAGACAGAAGCAGGTGGATCTCAGTGAGTTTTAGTCCAGGATAGCCAGGGCTATTACCCAGAGGAACCTTTTCTTGAAAATTCCAAATAAATAAAAATAATTTCTAATAATATTCTGATATACATATAAATAAGTGCCTTATCCAGTCATCATCAGAGAAGCATCCTCCAGTACAAGATAGGAGCAGGTGCAGAGATACATAGCCAAACAGAGAGTCTGAATTGGAGGTCTCCAATAGGTCCCTTCCCTCAGGGGTCTGGGAACCTGTAGGAGTCAGAGGGAAGGGAGAACACTAGGAGAACGTGGTCCACCAAATAAATTAAACAGGACTCACATAAGCTCACAGAGAATGAATCAGCAATCATGGGGCCTACATGAATCTGCACCATGCCCTCTGCATATGTTATGGCTGTCAACTTGGTGTTTTTGTGGGACTACCAACAGTGCAACCAAGGTGTATTTCTGACTCTCTTGCCTACTCTTCAGACACATTACTCATATTGATTTGCCTTGACCATCATCAATATGAGGACTTTTGTCTTCTCTTATTTTTTCTGTCCTGTCTGGCTGTCACTCTTGGAGATCAGTTCTTTTCTGAGGAGGAAATTGAGGGGGGGGGCAGATCTTGGAGAAAGGGAAAGAGAGGGGCTTGTAGGAGTGATGGGAGGAGAAACTGTGCTTGGGATGTTTTGTATGAGAGAACAATCTATTTTCAATTAAAAAATAAAGTGTTAAAATTCTTGGGTAAAATAAAAAGGGGTAATTTCAGAAGACACAAATCAAACAATCATCTCACTATGTAATCCATACCTAGGCTTTTGTTTACAAAACTCACATGACGGTACCTATGACTTCAGAATTCTAAGGGAGTATCTGATTTCTTATATTTTTGGTTGGAGCCTAGCCTTTAACAGCTGAGCCATCTCTCCAGCCCGAGTTTCTGATTTCTTATTGACAAAGGTGAACAGAATGGTTCACTGTCCCCATTGCAAGGATAAGCCTAGATGATACTAGCAAGAACAAAGGAGGTTATTGTTATACACTTACATCCAAAAACAACAACAAATTAACAAACCAATACATACACATTCATGTATTATTGTATCATACATATTGTGAAAAAAGAATTTCAAAATAATAACTCTAGAAAACTTGGAATAGCTCTTCCTCAAGACCCAGCCATACCACTCCTGGGTGTATACCCAAAATATTCCTCACCAATCCACAAGGACATCTCCTCAACTATGGTTAATAGCAGCCTTATTTGTAATAGCTAGAAACTGGAAACAACCCAGATGTCCTTCAACTGAAGAATGGATATAAACAAACAAACAAGCAAAAAAAAAACTGTGGTACATTTACACAATGGAATACTACCCAGCTATCAGAAACAAGGAAATCATGCAATTTGGAACCAAATAGATGGAACTAGAAAAGCTCAACATGACTGAGCTCTTAGACCTCATGTGACTAACGAACTGAGGGGATCTGATACATGGAGACATCTCACACCTGGAGGCATTGAAGGGGAGGGAGATTGGGTAGAGGGTGGGAGGAAGGGGGTGGAAGAGAATGGAGGGAGGGGGTGGCAATGGAGACTTAACAAAGTAATAAATAAATGTTTTTAAAAAAATAATAATTAACTTTAAAAGAAAACACAGTGTTACACATTGTAATAATTGCTTAGCTCTTTGCTTCAATCAAATACAGAGAAACAATTTGATGGAGAACAGATTTATTTCATTTGAGACTTCTTATTGAATGGCCCAACATTATGAGGAAAGCATAATGGCTAGCAAGTTTTCCCAGCTGGTGGATACAGGCAACAGCTAATGGCTACATGGTGGCAACTATGAAAGAAAAAAATGGATCATAAGTTAAGCAGGCATAAAACCCTATTGTGGACCCCAAAGTACTACAGCTACCTAACTGACTCCTCCCTCCTTAATGTCTTGAAGCAACACAAAACAACTTCCAGCTCAGGAAACACTGTTTAAACACATGATTTTTCAAGCACCGTTTCAAACTGAAGAATATAAAGTTAAGGGAGAAACTGCTGAAAAGTAGATAATTACAATTACCATGAAAATAGACATGAAAACTTACTAAAGACATAAAGTGGACATTATGCTATTATATATTGGAATACAAGTGAAGAAAATAGAATATAATCTTAATATATTCTATGGAAACCTGGAAAAATCATCAATGAAGCAATCTTATAAAAGTTTGGAAAACATTGAAAACTTCTAACCTAGGAATGGTAAATTATCAAAGTCTGAGCTGGTTTTTAAATTCGTTTTTCAACTTCACCTGAAAAATAAAAGACAGTGATAGAGACTTAAATATTATAATTAGCAAATTAAATTATATATTTATTATATATAATTATATATAATATATATATAATATATATATAATATAAAATTATATATTTTCACCTGAAAAATAAAAGACAGTGATAGAGACTTAAATATTATAATTAGCAAATTAAATATTATAATTAGCATAACTATGGACACAGAGAACTTGTTCTAGAGTAGGAACATTCTGGGATATAAAAAAGAATTCCATGTGTCATAGATATAAATTTTGACAAAATCAACCAAAAAAGGCATTCTGTTTTATGTAGCATAAACTGTATATTATTTAGAAAGATAAAAATGTTAGAACAAGAAATAACCACAATGCATGAAACTGGTTCATATATGTGCATGATTTCTATATTCCTTATCAATCAATAATAAAAGAATATAAAATGTTCTAACATTTTTATATCTGTTACAAGAAGTATTTGTAAAGATATAGCAATATTTCTGTAATGAACATTATCAACTGTGTCAGAGGTTTTGGAAAAAATTGAAGTAACTGCTATTGATAGTTTGAAATGTCTCTGACCCTAGGGAAAATGATTTAGAATTCCTCAAAATTGGAACACAGAATTAATTTGTTCCATGTTTTGATGATCCAACAGACCCACTAGAATTAGACCTGATTTCTCATCAGAAACTTTAAAAGCCAGAAGGGCTGGGACAGACATTCTACAAGCCATAAGGGACCACAAGTGTCAGTCCAGACTATTATATAACCAGCAAAATTCTCATTCACCATAGATAGAGACAACAAGATATTCCATGACAAATCAAATGCAAGCAGTATCTATGCACAAATCTAGCTCTACAAAAGATCCAAGAAGAAAAACTCTGACCCAGGGAAGATAACAATAACCAAGAAAACACCGGAAACAAATAACTTCACTGCAGTTAAAGTAAAAGAAACACACAAACACACTACCACCACCTACAACAAAATAACAGGAAATAACAACTTTTGGTCATTAATATCCATCAACATGAATGGACACAACTCCCCATCCTTTCTTAAGACACAGGGTTACAGAATGAATCTATAAACAAGAACCATCACTTTGTTGTGTACAAGAAACATACCTCACCAACAAAGATAGAATTTACCTCTGAGAAAAATGCTGAAAAAAGTTTTTCCAAGCAAATGATCCTAGGAAGCAAGTTGGAGTAGCCATTCTAATATAAAATAAAATAGATTTTCAACTGAAATTAATAAAAAAAGATAGTGTTGGACACTATTTACCCATCAAAGGAAAAATTCATCCAGATGACATCTCAATACTGAATATCTAGGCCACAAATTCAAGGGCATCTGCATTTATAAAAGAAACACTACTAAAGTTTAAACCACACACCAATCCCCCACATTCAAAGAGGAAGACTTCAATATCCCACTGACACCAATGGACAGGTCAATGAAACAGAAATAATGAGACTAACAGAGCTCGTGAACCAAATTGTTCTAACAAATACAGATATCTACAGAACATTTCACCCAAACACAAAAAATTATACCTTCTTCTCAGCGCCTCCCCTTGTATCTTATCAGACCACCGTGGATTAAAGTTGGATTTCGACAACAACAGAAATAACAAAGTCTAAACATTCATGGAAACTGAACAACTCTCTACTCAATGACCACTGTATCAAGGATCAAATAAAGAAAAAAAATCAAAGACCTCCTAAAATCCAATGAAAACAAAGTTGCAACATTCCCAAACCTATGGGACATAATGAAAGCAGGGCTAAGAAGAAAGTTAATAGCACTAAGTGCCTTCAAAGGGAAATTGGAGAAAGCTCATATTAGTACCTTAACATCACAACTGAAAATTTTAGATAAAAAAGAAGCAAACACTTCCAAGAGGAGCACATGGAAAGTAATCATCAAATTCAAGGCTGGAATCAATAACTTAGAAACAAAAAGAAAAATATAAAGAATCAACGAAACCAAGAATTTGTTCTTTGAGAAAATCAACAAAATAGACAACCCCTTAGACAAACTAACTATGAGCCAGAGGGAAAATATCCAAATCAAGAAAATTAAAAATAAAAAGGGGGAAATAACAAGAGACATTGGACAAATCCAAAGAATCACTAGATGCTATCAATATACTGTACTCAACAAAATTGGAAAACTTAAGCAAAATGGACAATTTTCTTGATAGATTCCATGTACCAAAGTTAAATCAATGTCAGGTAAGTAAATTAAACAGTCCTATTACCCCTAAGGAAATAGAAGGTGTCATTAAAAGTCTCCCAACAAAAAAATGCTCAGGGCCACATAGTTTCATCACAGAATTCTACCAGACCTTCAAAGAAGAGATGACACCAACACTCCTCCAAACCTTTTGCAACATGGAAACAGAAGGAACACTGCCAAACTCATTCTATGAGGCTACAGTAACCCTGATACCTAAACCATACCAATAGCCAACAAAGAAATAATATTTCAGATAAATTTCCCTCATGAACATAGATGCAAAAATATTCAATAAAATACTTGCAAACTCAATACAAGAACACATCAAAAGTATCACACACCATAATCAAGTAGTCTTCATCCCAGGGACACAGGGGTGGTTCAACATATGAAAATTAATGAAAGTAATCCACAATATATAAGCAAGCCAAAAGAAAAAATTAACATGATCATCTCACTAAATGCCAAAAAAAGTATTTGACAAAATCAAATACCACTTTATGCTAAAAGTCTTGGAGAAAGCTGGCATACAAGGACAATACATAAAAATAAAAAGGCCATATATACCAAGCCAATAGCCAACATCAAATTAAATGGAGATAAACTTAAAGCATTTCCTCTAAAATCAGAAACAAGGCAAGGATGTTCACTCTCCCCATATCTCTTCAACATAGTACTTGAATTTCTAGCTAGAGCAATAAGACAACTAAAGGAGATCAAGGGATATAAATTTGAAAGGAAGAAGTCAATGTATTCCTATTTGCAGATGTGACCCCAAAAATTCCACCAGAGAACTCCTTCAGTAAGAGGGCTGGATACAAAATTAATACTAAAATAGCCATTCTTTACACAAATGGAATGAGAAACAAAATAGAGAAACAACATCTTTCACAATAGCCACAAATATTATAATATACATTGGAGTAACTGTAATCAAGCAAGTGAAAGACCTGTATAACAAGAACTTCAAGTCCCTAAAGAAAGAAATTGAAGAAGATATCTGAAAATGGAAAGATGCTCATGTATAGGTAGGATCAACATAATAAAAATGGCCATCCTACCAATAGCAATATACAAAGTCAATGCAAATCTTATCAAAATAACAACACACTTCTTTTATAGACCTTGAAAGAACAATTTTCAACTTCATATGAAAAAACAAAAAAACCCAAAATAGCTGAATCACTACTGCACAAACAAAACAAAACAAAACAAAACAAAACAAAACAAAACAAAACAAAACAAAGAAAAAAATTCTGGAGGTATCACCATCCCTGATTTCAAGCTATACTACAGAGAAATAGTAATAAAAAAGCATGATACTGATGTAGAAACAGATTAGTTGGTAAATGGAGTCAAATCAAAGACCCATCAATAAATCCACACACCTACAGTCACTTAATTTTTGACAAAGGATCTAATAGATCCTTACATAACACTTAAGTTCAATAGGTCAAAGTCTTATACAGAAAACCAGACACACTAAATCTAACAGAAGGTAAAGTGGGGAAAAGTCTCAAACTCACTAGCACAGGTGACAACTTCTGGAACAGAATACCAATAGCTAAAAGTCTAAGACCAACAATCAATAAATGGGACCTTATAAAACTGAGAAGCTTCTGCAAGACAAAGGACATTATCATTGGAACAAAATGGCAACCTACAGATTGGGAAAAGATCTTCATCAACACCAATTTACACAGGGCTAATACCCAAAATATACAAAGAACTCAAGAAATTAAACACCAAGAAACCAAATTATCCAATCAAAAACTGAGGTGCAGAGCTAAACTGAGAAATCACAATAGAGGAATATCCAATGACCATTATACAAACACTATGGAAATCAGTCTGTCGATAACATAGAAAACTTGACATAACGGTGACTCAAGACCTAGCCATAATACTCCAGGATATATAATCAAAAGATTCTTTACTAAACAAAAAGACGTTGGCTCAACAATGTTCATAGTAACCTTGTTTGAAATAACTAGAAACTGGAAACAACCCAGATGCCTATAAGCAGAAGAATGAATTAAAAACAAAAACAAAAACCTGTGGTACATTTACACAATGGAATATTATCCAGCTATCAGAAAAAAAGGAAATCATGCAATTTGCAACCAAATGGATGGAACTAAAAAATCTCATCCTGAGTAAGCTTACCCAGAACCAGAAAGATAAACATAACATGTATTCACTTATAAGTGGACATTGCCATATAGTACAGGATAGCTATCCTACAACTGAGTGACTGAAAGGAACAGGAACCTAGAATAACTGTCCATTGAGAAATTCCATCCAGTAGCAGATCAAAAGAGAACCTGAGACACACAGTCAAATATTAGGTCCAGCTCTGGGAGCCCTATATAAGAGAGGGAGGAGAAATAGAGAGAAAAAGAGGGGTAAAAATCAACCAATGAAGATCAACAGAAACAACTAACCTAGGCCCCTAGAGGCTTACAATAACTAAAACACTAACCAAAATATGAAGAAAAATGCTTAGACTTGACCTAGACACCCAAAAACAAATGTAGAGGATAAGCAACTTGGTCCTCATATATATCACTTAACAAGTAGGGGTGGGACACTCTAGGTAATGGCCTTAGTGACTTGTTAGTAAGACACTTTATCCTAGTTGAGCTGCGAAATTCAACTCCAGAGCAAAAGAAAGCTCTTAGCCCTCATATGACTGATCAACTGAGGGGAGCTGATATGTGGAGGCCCCTAAAACAGGAAGAGGAGGATAGGTGGGAGAAAGGGTACAGTGTAGAAGAGTAGGATCAGGAGGGGAGGAGGGAGGAGGCTTTGACCGGAATGTAAATTAAATTAATAAGTACATGTGATTCAGATTTTCATTCCATTGACAATACTTCAAATACAAAGTAGGAACATGAGCACACAGTAATCTTTTAAGTATTACAATAGAAAAAAAAAGAAGGTTCATCAACAAATCTGCCATGAAAATGAAAACTTTGATCCCTCAGATTCTCAAAGGGGTATCACTCCTGAGGAAGTAGTTTCTCTATCCTCGGACAAAGATTTACCCTACCCACACCTCTTGACATGTTGCCTTGTCCACCTTTGACTGGGAAAATTAATCCTCCATTTTCTGCTAAACTAGCAGTGATTTTCTATGAAGAAGATGAAAAACAAGACAATTTTGATGTTCTTCAGTGGTCATTAATAGTTGCCTCCAGACAATAAAGCAGACTTAAAGCTAAGCATGCTCCTAGTTGGGATCAAGAAAGTGTAGTCCACAGTGAGGAGACCTACACCACTAAATATTTTAGTGGTTTATTAAATCATACAATCAGGTGTCTACTAAATGTATAGGAATGGTTTTTAAGGGTATGGGGTAATGATAGATCAGGCTGAGTTTATTGATATGGGCAGATTGAGGGAAATTCTAGTTTTAAAATAGAAACTCACATAGTTTTTCAAAAGCAGTCAAAAGACTGAAGAGTAGAATGAACTATTTTTCAAAAGATGGCCTACTGAAAAGGAGTTGATGATGACTAATATCGCTAAGCTTAGTTTTAATGAAATAATTTTAAGGCTCAAATTGCAAAGCTAGGGGGGCTGTGCTATGTAAACCCAAATCGTAAACAATGGCCAGGCACAGAAGACATGCCCTTCACTAATCATATAATGTACAAAATGATGAGAGGGGCAATATCACATTTGAAGAGCTTCATTGTCACCATTATCCTTTTTCCAGACTTTAGGATTTCAGACACTGGTGCTCACTTGGATTAATTAAAACCAATAGATTTAGCTTGGCCTCAAAGTAACAGGGGTCAGATAGCATTACTGAATCCCAAAAAAATAAGGTGATTGTAGTTGTCATACCAGACAGCATAAAAAGAGCAATTTCCATAATGGTCTGATCCATTAACTGTAAGGACATGTAAAGTAAATTTTATAGTGCCATGATTCATATGGACCTAGGTACTGGCTAATCAAAAGAGGCATTTCCAGACCTACTTCATTTGTGTGTGCTTTATGTGAGTGGGATAATTCTGAATTAATGAATAGAAATGCTTTAATGGATTGTGGCTAAAGAAAATCTGGGTCATTAACCAATTTCCAGACTAAAGCTCATTTGCAGACTTAGAAGACTTTATATGAAGGGATGTCCAAATTCTACTCTGAGAAATGAGGCTGCTCAAATACCTGAGAGTGTAACTGTTAGTCCTTCTCTACTCCTTCCCACAGAGGAACCTAGAGCAATGTATAAGATTCATTGTTCATTGGGGAATGGAAATAGACTTTCTGGGGACTATTGAATACCGACTTTCAATGGACATGGGTTCCAATAGAACAAAAGAAACTTAGTAGCTAATGATTATGAATTATGGTGATTTTAGGAGATATCAAGTAGCCTTGTGGATCAATAGTCAAAATAGTGGATTATGGAGGTAAGGTAAGTAATGGAGTTTTGGCTGAAATCAAGAATCATAATAGGTCAAGTGGGTCTCTAAATCATCCTATGATTATTTCCCCAATCCCAGAATCTATAATTGAGGTACACATACTTAGAACGTGACAGACTGCTCATACTGATTCCTTGAATTATGGAGTTTGGGCTACTGTTGTTTTGAAGGCTAAATGAAAACCTTCAGTGTTGCTGTTGCCAAAAAGACTAGTGAATCAAACCCAGAATCACAATCCTGGAAAATTTCAGAAATTAATGCAAAGATGCAGAGCTGGGGGTTCCCACCACATTTCCCTTTGAGTCTCCTATATGGCCAGTGCAGAAGGCAGAATGATCATGGAGAATGACAGCTGATTCTCAAAATCTCAATCAATTATCTGATTAATGAACATTATGGAGGATTGGGATTTAGTGGAATAAAAGGGAATAAAATAGAACATATCTCAT
>CAJQZJ010031287.1:0-24946 GCA_907164525.1 Lophiomys imhausi
AAAAAAAAAAAAAAAAAAAAAAAAAAAAGACCGAAATGTCTCCAACAAAAGAAAGCAACGCTATTCCGTCCAGCCCGAACCACCTCACCATAACTGAAACACATGAAAACGATGACAATTCTACATGATGGAAAGTGATAGAGTCCCTTCAAGAAGAACTTAAAACTATGAAGGAATTCAAAGAAGCCACAATTTTACAAGTCAAAACAACGAATAACCCCATTAAAGAGCTCCAAGCCAAGGTGATTCAGCTTGAACAGGAAAAGGAGAAAACAATGAAAGATCTCCAGACAAAAACAAGCAAACTGGAGAAGGAAATGTACAAAATGAACAATACCATTCAAGACATGAAAATAGAAATGGAAACAATAAAGAAAACACAGTCAGAGTTACAAGAGGAAATGGAGAATCGAGAAGAGAACAGGAACTACAGATGTGAGTATGAAAAATAGGATGCAAGAGATGGAAGACAGGATCTCAGGCATGGAAGATTCGATGGAAGAAATCAGTACAACATCCAAAAAAAATGAGAAAGCTAAAAAATCTCTCACCCGCCGGGCGTAGTGGTGCACGCCTTTAATCCCAGCACTCAGGAGGCAGAGACAGGCGGATCTCTGTGAGTTTGAGGCCAGCCTGGTCTACAAAGTGAGTCCAGGACAGCCAGGGATACACAGAAAAACCCTGTCTCGAAAAACCAAAAAAAAAAAAAAATCTCTCACCCACAACATCCAAGAAATCAAGGACTCAATGAAAAGATACCTAAGAATTATAGGCATAGAGGAAAGAGAAGACTCCCGACTCCATGGTCCAGGAAATATCTTCAACAAAATCATAGAAGAAAACTTCCCAAACCTAAAGAAAGAGATGCTAGTAAAAATCCAAGAGGCTTACAGAACACCAAAAAGATTAGACAGAAAAGAAACTCCTCTCGCAACATAATAATAGAAACTCCAAATGTAGAGAACAAAGAAAGGATATTAAAAGCTGTAAGAGAAAAAGGCCAAGTCACATACAATGGCAGACCCATCAGAATCACACCTGACTTCTCCTCAGAAACTTTAAAAGCTAGAAGGGCCTGGACACTGAGATTCCATCTAATACCTGTCAGAATGGCTAAGATAAAGTGCTCAAATGACAGCACATCCTGGCGAGGGTATGGAGAAAGGGGAACCCTACTCAATTTGCTGGTGGGAGTGCAGGCTTGTGCAACCACTATGGAGGTCTGTCTGGCGATATCTTAGAAATCTTGGAATAACATTGCCTCAGGACCCAGCCATACCACTTCTGGGTATACACCCAAAGGACCCCTCACGGAGACATAGGGAAGTCTCATCATCTATGTTCATAGCAGCCTTATTTGTAATAGCTAGAAATTGGAAACAACCCAGATGTCCCTCAACTGAAGAATGGATTAAAAAATTGTGGTACATCTATACAATGGAATATTACTCAGCTATCAGAAACAATGAAATCATTCAATTTGCAACCAAATGGATGGATCTAGAGAAGCTCATCCTGAGTGAGCTAACCCAGACTCAGAAGGATGCACATGGCATCTATTCACTTATAGTAGGATTTTAGCTATATCGTACAGGATATCTGTACTAAAACCAACACACCAAAAGGAACATGGACATAATTTTTTTCTTTTTCTTTTTCCTTTTCCTTTTTTTCTTTTTCTTTTTCATTTTCACTTTTCTTTTTCCTCTCTTTTTTGTTGTTATTCTTTGTTTTTGTAGGTTTGTGTGTTTGTTGGTCTTTTTTTTAGTATTCCCCCAGTAGCAAGGAGACACCTTTCACTGGCAGTACTGCCTTGTAGGCCCCTGGTGAATGAAGAGGCTCTTAGCCCTCATATGACTCCTGATCTGTGGTGAGAGACTGTTTTGCAGGGACACTCCACCCCAGAGGAACAAGACGGAAGGGTCAGGGGGTAGAGAATGGGAGGGTGGGGCTGGGAAGTGGGAAAAGAGGACAATATGATAAGGATGTAATCTGAATCAACAAACAAATAAATTTATTAATTAAAAAAAGGCAGGTAACAATGCTAAAACACTGTAAACAAAATAAAGGATACAGCCGTTCAACCAGGTTTTATAAACCTCCAAGTATCGCAAAAACGTAGAGCTAAGGTAAAATACATGAGAATTGTGGTGTTAACCCATGCCTTTAACTTCAGCAGAGATGGGAGGAGCACCATAGAGTTAATGGTCTTATAAATTCTAGAGTTACACGGAACAAGGTGGTGAGGGTGCACACCCTTAATCCCATCATTCAAGAAGAGTACACCCTTAATCCCAACACACTAGAGACAGAAACAGGCAGATCTCAGAGCTCAAGGTCAGCCTGATACAAAACAAACTCTAAATAGAGAAAAACTTCGATCCAGGAGTGGTGGAACACATCTTTAATCCCTTCAGATGGGAACCACAGGTCTCTGATCCCAATAATTAGAATGCAGAGACACACACATAGGATTTGGAAAGACCTAAGTTTAAAAGCTACTTACAAAAGGCCTACTCAATACAAACAAATTATCCTTTGAGATCTCAAAATATATACACTAAAGCTGGTTTAGCTCCAAAATAAGAAAATAATTTTCTTCTTTAACCCAGATTGAAAGATAACACTTTATATATTGTCAAAAAAACAAATTTGCTTCAGGATAAATATTACCTAGCCCCTCCCCCCCAAAAAAGAGGATAATTGTCCCAGAGTTAGGATTAGGGCAGGTCTCTGTTCTTATCATTCCAGGAGAATCAAAGCATCCACTCAAGGAACCCAGGGACAATTAGACAACGGAAACCTCAGCAGAAAACAGAATCAGACACCAAAAAAGACGAGTGACCCAGTTGATTCAGCCTGACAGACTCCCTCTATAGCTGTCTCCATCAAAAGCCTACAACCACAACAATTCAATATCGCTAAGACCGTTCAGCTCTACACAATGCCCCAGCCAGAACCTCAGTAAAGCCTGCAAGATCAGCTTCTACCTACAAACTCCTTAGGACATCTAAACAGCTGAGAACGGAAGGACTGAACATAAAAGGATTGTACTAACATTTTTAACCATTTTTCCATTTTGGTTCGGGCCACAAACAGGTTTACTATGACCCAAATCAGCAGGAAGTCATTTTAAGAGAGCGACGTCCCATGCCCAGAGGGTGGGGAGGGTGTTGCTCTGCCCTCCCTTTTTGGTTATTTGAAGGGTAACTGAATACTCTGTTATTTAGGGGAAGAGATTACAAGCTGTTAAATGGCCATGTTTAATGGGTTTTGGAGGTTAGACCCAGGAACTTCTTACTTTTCCTTTTCTGTATCCTTCTTTCTCTCCTATGTAGGAGTGCATGGACTTGAGAAAAATGAGATATAGACATAGCACAGGAAGGACCAAGAAAAAGGGACAGATTATTGAATATGCCCTTATACCTTTGTATATTGATACAAAATTAGTAGTATATTTGGCTAAGGTGGTATTGACCATTGTTTATTGTGCAAAAATAAGATCGTATTGGACTACATCGGTATTGATCTTTGTATATTGATACAAAATTAAGATTATAATTGGCCACAATGGTATTGACCCTTGTATATGGACGTAATATTAAGATTGTACTGGGCTACACAGGCATTGATCTTTGTATATTGATACAAAATTAAGAGTATATTTAGCCACAATTGAATAGATCTTTGTATATTGATACAAAATTAAAGGTAATGCTTCATAATGGTATCATACCTAGAGATACTTAAAAATAAAATGTGAAGCTTTGGCCTCTTGATACCAACCATCTAAAACTGTTTAGGATAGTTAAGAAAAACAAACTCCTAGTCATGCAAACATGTCACCTTGTTAGCTACTATTACAGTCTATCACAGATATTCTCTAAACTACTCAGTAATCAAGTTGTTAAGAGACAAGCAACATTTGCTTATCTAAATACAAGAGATGGATCGGGCATCTTCAAAAACCCCAAGAGATCTGCAGAATATGGCATTCAAAGATGTTGTCTTAAATTAAGATTTTTTTTGATATCGAGACATATCAGCTCCTGACAGCACCCCCTATTCTACTCCAAGTAGAAGATAAGCATCGAAGAATCTCCAGTGTGAGATGGTTGAATTAGTGGCAAGCCTTTCTCTTGGCATGAAAAAACTCCTTACTTCAACTGCAGACAGACTGCTGTCCAAAAAGGACAAAACTTGGTAGCAGGGAAGTCGACAGCTTAGCTCTGCCAAGACAGGTTAGGTAAGTGCTTCATAATTCCTGCTCTACAATCAATGTCTGTCAGAGAAACAGAACCAAAAGGCTGAAGACTGATGCTGGAATGTGTGGAGAGAAAAGGGGAACTATCCAGGCAGTCACTGGTTTGTCATTTCTTAGTATTGAAAGCTGCAGGCCCTGCACTTCCTATATAATCAGATATATTTATCCCTCTCAGGTCTCTGAGGTGGTTGAAGAATAGACAGCTAGAGTCTCATAGTTAAATTTTGAGTTGTTTAGGAATCAAGAGGGCGTTCTAGATCTAAGAAGATGGTTATAATAGTGATGCAAGTTAGTATGAAAGCTAAGTCAGTTATAGAACTTTAAATTCATGGAGATGGTTAGATAGTAGAATGTTAAAGTCAGGGGCCAAATATGTATGAACTGGACATTGGGAAGGTATACTGGGCCATTTAACACTCATAAATGTGCCATATTTATTTCTGTTGTTTTGTATAGTATTTACTGTTATTAGAGAAGGAACCATTAGTTGGACTGAAAGGGGAAGCGGTTTGGGGGAAGAGGGTGGAAGGGTGGGACAGGAAGGGGGAATTGGGAAGGGTTTGTGACTGAGATGTAACTTGAAGAAAAAAAATAAAGTATTTAATAAAAAAAAAAAAAAGAAGAAGAAGGGCCTGGACAGATGTCCTACAAGCCCTGAGAGAACGTAGGTGCCCAGCCAGACTACTATACCCAGAAAAACTCTCTATCAACATAGATGGAGAAAACAAGATATTCCATGACAAAATCAAATTCAAACAATATCTCCTCACAAACCCAGCCCTACAGAAGATCCTAGAAGGAAAATTCCAACACAGAGAAGATAACTACACCCAAGAAAACAGAGGAAATAGAAACCTCCACAGCAACTAAACAAAAAGAAACACAAGACAGCCAGCTATACCAAAATAATGGGAAATAACAACCCTTGGTCACAAACATCCATCAACATCAATGGACTCAACTCGCCAATAAAAAGACACAGACTTACAGACTGGATCTGTAAACAAGACCCATATTTTTGCTGTATACAAGAAACACATCTCACTATTGAAGATAAACACTATCTCAGAGTAAAGGGCTGGGAAAAGGTTTTCCAAGCAAATGGACCCAGGAAACAAGCTGGAGTAGCCACCCAAATATCAAACAAAATAGACTTCTAATCGAAGTTAATAAAAAAAGACAGAGAAGGGCATTACATACTCATTAAAGGAATATCAACCAAGAGGACATCTCAATATTGAATATCTATGCCCCAAATACAAAGGCCCCTACATTTATAAAAGAAACGCTTCGAAAACTTAAATCACACATTGATCCAAACACTTTAATAGTGGGAGTCTTCAACACCTCACTCACAACTATGGACAGATCATCAAGACAGAAACCAAACAGAAATAATGAGTCTAACAGAGATCATGAACCAAATGGACCTAACAGATATCTACAGAACATTTCACCCAAACACAAAAGAATACACCTTCTTCTCAGCACCTCACGGAACCTTCTCCAAAATCGACCATATAGTTGGAGACAAAGATAGCCTCAACAGATACAAGAAAATTGAAATAACCCCTTGTATCTTATCAGACCACCATGGAATAAAGCTGGACTTCAATAGCAAAAGAATCAACAGAAGCTCTACACTCACATGGAAATTGAACAACTCTTTACTAGAGGACCACTGGGTCAGGGAAGAAATAAAGAAGGATATCAAAGACTTCTTAAAATCCAACGAAAATGAAGACACAACATACCCAAACCTATGGGACACAATGAAAGCTGTGCTACGAGGAAAGTTCATAGCACTACGTGCCTTCAAAAAGAAAATTGTGACAGCTCATATTAGTGAATTAACAGCTAAACTGGGTGAATTGGAAAAAAAAGAAGCAAACACTCCCAAGAGGAGCAGAAGGCAGATCACCAAACTTAGGGCTGAAATCAACAACTTAGAAACAAAAAGAACTATACAAAGAATCAATGAAACCAAGAGTTGGTTCTTCGAGAAAGTCAACAAAATAGACAGACCCTTAGCCAAATTAACTAAAAGACAGAGGGAGAAAACACAAATCAACAAAATCAGAAATGAAAAGGGAGAAATAACAACAGACATTGAGGAAATCCAGAGAATATTTGGATCCTATTTTAAAAATCTATACTCCACCAAATTTGAAAACTTAAGTGAAATGGACAATTTTCTTGATAGATTCCACCTACTGAAGCTAAATCAAGATCAGATAAACAGATTAAGCAGCCCTATAACCCCTAAGGAAATAGAAACAGTCACTAAAAAATCTCCCAACCAAAAAAAGCCCAGGGCCAGATGGCTTTAGCACGGAATTCTACTGGACCTTCAAAGAGGAGTTAACACCAATACTTTTCAAACTCTTTCACAAAATAGAATCTGAAAGAACATTGCCAAACTCATTCTATGATGCCACAGTCACCCTGATTCCTAAACCACACAAAGACCCAACAAAGAAAGAGAACTTCAGACCAATCTCCCTCATGAACATAGATGAAAAAATATTTAATAAAATACTAGCAAACTGAATTCAAGAACACATCAAAAGTATCATACACCATGATCAAGTAGGCTTCATCCCAGGAATGCAGGGATGGTTCAACATACGAAAGTCTATCAACGTCATTCACCATATAAACAAGATGAAAGAAAAAAAAGCACATGATAATATCACTAGATGCAGAAAAAGCATTTGACAAAATCCAAAACCCCTTCATTTTAAAAGTTCTGGAGAGAATGGGCATACAAGGACCGTACCTAGAAATAATAAAGGCAATATATACAGCAGGCCAGTGGCCAACATCAAATTAAATGGAGAGAAACTTGAAGCATTTCCTCTAAACTCAGGGACAAAACAAGGATGTCCACTTTCACCATATCTCTTCAGTACAGTACTTGAAGTTCTTGCTAGAGCAATAAGACAACTAAAGGAGATGAAGGGGATAAACATCGGAAATGAATAAGTCAAATTATCCCTATTTACAGATGATATGATAGTATACATAAGCGACCCCAAAAATTCCACCAGAGAACTCTCACAGCTGATAAACATCTTCAGCAAAGTGGCTGGATACAAAATTAATTCAAAAAAATCAGAAGCCCGTCTTTATACAACAAACAAATGGGCTGAGAAAGAAATAAGGGAAACAACCCCCTTCACAATAGACACAAACAACATAAAATACCTAGGGGTAACTCTAACCAAGCAAGTAAAGGACCTGTAAATCAAGAACTTCAAGCCCTTGAAGAAAGAAATGGAAGACGCCTTTAGAAGATGGAAAGATCTCCCATGCTCATGGATAGGTAGGATCAACATAATAAAAATGGCCATCCTAGAAAAGCAATTTATAGATTCAATGCAATTTCTATCAAAATACCAACACAATTTTTTATAGACTTGGAAAGAGATATTCTCAATTTCATATGGAACAAAAAATGCCCAGAATAGCTAAATCAATCCTGTAAAATAGAAAAACATCTGGAGGTATCACCATCCCAGATTTCAAGCTGTACTACAGAGCAATAGTTGTAAAATAGCATGGTATTGGTATAGAAACAGACCAGTAGATCAATGGAATCGAATTGAAGATCCAGAAATAGACCCACACACTTATGGACACCATATTTTTGACAAAGAAGCCAAAACAGCACAATGGAAGAAGGACAGCATCTTCACCAAATGGTGCTGGTCCAACTGGATGTCCATTTGTAAAAGAATGAAGTTAGACCCATACTTATTACCTTGTACAAAACTTAAGTCCAAGTGGATCAAAGACCTTAACATAAGACCTGTCACACTAAATCTAGTAGAAGATAAAGTGGGAGAAACCCTCGAACTAATTGGCACAGGTGACAACTTCCTGAACAGAACATCAACAGCTCAGGATCTGAGACCAACAATCAATAAATGGGACCTCATGAAACTGAAAAGCTTCTGCAAGGCAAAAGACACTGTCATTCTAACAAAACGGCAGCCTAAAGACTGGGAGAATATCTTCACCAACCCCACATCTGACAGAGGGTAAATATCCAAAATCTACAAAGAACTCAAGAAATTTAATGCCAAGAAACCAAATAATCCAATAAAAAAATGGGGGACAGATCTAAATAGAGAATTCACTAGGAGGAATACCTAATGGCTGAGAGACACTTGAAGAAATGCTCAAGATCCTTAATCATCAGAGAAATGCAACTCAATACGACTCTGAGATTCCATCTCACACCTGTCAGAATGGCTAAGATCAAAAGCTCAAATGACAGCACATGCTGGTGAGGGTGTGGAGAAAGGAGTACCCTACTCCATTGCTGGTGGGAATGCAGGCTTGTGCAACCACTATGGAGGTCAGTCTGGTGATATCTTAGAAAACTTGGAATAGCTTTGCCTCAGGACCCAGCCATACCACTTCTGGGTATACACCCAAATGCCTCTTCAGGGAATCATAAGGAAGTTTCATCATCTATGTTTATAGCAGCCTTATTTGTAATAGCTAGAATCTGGAAACAACCCAGATATCCCTCAACTGAAGAATGGATTAAAAACCTGTTGTACATCTACACAATGGAATACTATTCAGCTATCAGGAACAATGAAATTATGCAGTTTGCAGCCAAATGGATGAAACTAGAGAAGTTCATCCTGAGTGAGCTAACCCAGACTCAGAAAGACACATATGGCATCTATTCACTTATAGTAGGATTTTAGCTATATAGTAGAAGGTATCGATACTACAACTAACACAACAAAGGGAACTTGGACATAGACTTCTTATTTTCAATTTTTATTTTTTATTTATTTTTATATATATTTTATATTTTTTTCTATTTTTTTAGTCTTTTTTATCTATTTGTCTGCTTATTGGTTTGCTTGTTTAGTAGTTCTCTCTCCCAGGCAAGGAGACACATTTTCACTGATGGTACTGCCTCGTAGACCCCAATGAATGAGGAGGCTCTTGGCCCTCATACGTCCTCTCAACTGAGATGAAGGACTGTTATATAAGGACACCCCACCCCAGAGAAATGGGATGGAAGGGTTAGGAGGTAAAGAAAAAACTAAATGTGATGTTTCAGCCTTTTACTACTAATTGTCATAAACTGTTTAGGATAATTAAGAAATGCAAACTAATGGTTATGCAAGCTGGTCATTCTGTTAGGTACTATGACAGCCTATTATAGCTATTTTCTAAGCTAAGCAGAAATAAAGCAACATCTGCTTACCCTAATAGAAGAGACAGATAGGGCCTCTTCAAAAACCTCAAGAGATCTGCAGAATATGGCATTCAAAGATGTTTTTATAACTTTAGATGTTTTTATATCAAGACATATCAACTCCTGACAGCACCCCCTATTCTACCCCAAGTAGAAGATGAGCATCGAAGAATCTCCAGTGGGAGATGATTGAATTAGTCGCAAGCCTATCTCTTGGTAGGAAAAGCCCCTTGCCCCAACTGTAGACAGAATGCTGTCCAAAAAGGACAAAACCTGGAAGCAGGTAAGTCGACAGCCTAGCTCTGCCAAGACAGGGTAGGCAAGTCCTTCATAACCCCTGCTCTACAATCAATGTCTGTCAGAGAAACGGGGCCAAATGACTGAAGATTGATGCGGTAATATATGGAGAGAAAATGGGATCTGTCCAGGCAGCCACTGGTATGTCATTTCTTAGTTTTGGAAGCTGCAGGTCCTGTACTTCCTATAAAATCAGATATATTTATCCCTCTCAGGTCTCTGAGGTGGTTGAAGAACAGATAGCTAGAGTTTCATAATTAAATTTTGAGTTGTTTAGGAGTCAAGAGGGTATTATAGATCTAAGAGGATACTTTTAAAATTGTGTTGCAAGCTAGTATGAATGTTGAGTTAGATATAGAACTTTAAACTCATAGAGATGGTTAGATAGTAGAATGTTAAAGTCAGGTACCAAATACATATGGACTGGACATTGGGAATATACGCTAAGCCATATAACCCTCATAACTGTGGCCTAATTACCTCTGTTGTTTTGTAGTGTATTTATTATTATAAGAGAAAGAGCCATTTGTTGGACTGAAAAGGAAAACTGTAGGGGGAAATAAGGTATACCTTAAACTTAAAAGAAAAGAAAAAAGGGAAGAGGATGGGGGATGAGGGTGGGAGGGTGGGACTGGAGGGGGGAATAGGGAGGGGACTGCGATTGAGATATAACTTGAGGAAATAAAAAATAAAGGAAAAAAAGAAAATAGATTCTTTTCTTATAGAATATATCCTGATTATAGTTTCCTTTCCCTCTACTCCTCGTAACCCCTCCCACCCTCCCTCCACTCTGGATCCACTCTATTTCTGTCTCTCATTAGAAAAGAACAGGCTTCTAAGCCAGAGACTAGAATATAGGTGAGGGCTCCATGTTCAGTGAGGAGTTGTGTGGGCATTGTTCTCAGCAATAACTGTCCAATGTCAGTTTGCAGAGAGCAACCATTTGTCTTAGCAACAGCCTCAGTTGTTTGGGGGATTTCCTTGGCCAAAGACTCAATTGAATGCAACCTAGTCCCACCATTGATATCCTTGCCTGCTCTAAGAGATGATGAGATACCATATACCCCCATTACTAGGTGTCTTCATTAGGATCACCTTCATAGATTCCAGGAAGTTTCCACCACACTAGGTTTCAACACCATTCCCCAAATGTCCTCCAGATTCCAGCCATTTCTTCCTGCACTCTTTTTCTCTCCTCCATCTCCCTGTGAACTGATTCCTGCTCCTGTACCCACCAAAACCCAATCTACTCATAAAATCTATTCTATTTTCTCCTCCAAGGGAAATCTCTGTGGACCCCTAGACTCCTCCTCATTACCTAACCTCTCTGGGGATATGTATTGTAGCTTAGTTATCATTACCTAATAGCTAATATCCCCTTATAAGTCAATACATACCATGTGCATCGTCCTGAGTCTGGGTTGCATCACACAGGATGATATTTTCTAGTTACATCTATTTGCCTGCAAATTTCATGATGTCATTTTTAAACAACAGCTGAGTAATACTCCATTGTGTAAATGTACCACATTTTGTTTATCCACTCTTTGGTTGAGGGACATCTAGGTTGTTTCTGGTTTCTGAATATTATGAATAAAGCTTCTATGAACATAGTTGAGCAAGTATCTTTGTGGCATAGTGGAGCATCCTTTGGGTATATGCCCAAGAGTGGTATAGCTGAGTGTTGAGGTAGATTGATTTTCGATTTTCTGAGGAACCACCATATTGATTTCCATAGTGCCTGTGCAAGTTTGCACTCTCCACAGCATTGGATGAGGGCTTCTCTTATTCCACATCCTTGTCAGCATGAGGTGCCATTTGTGTTATTGAATTTGATAGGTGTAAGATGGAATATCAAAGTAGTTTGATTTTCATTTCCCTAATAGCTTAGGATGTTGAACATTTGTTTAAGTGTTTCTCAGCCATTTGAGATTCCTTTCTTTTGATTAATTTTGGTTTGAAGTCTATTCTGTTAACTGTTTTTTGGGGAGAGGGAAATGGGGGAGAGGATAGGGGGGTGGGGACAAGTAGAAAGGAGGGAAGAGGCTACGATCAGGATGTAAAATGAATAAATGAATGAATGAATGAATAAATAAATAAATGAATGATTACCCAGCTTGCTTTTAGGTCCATTTGAGGTAATGTCTATTCTTGATGTTGAAGTGTGTTTCTTGTATGCAGAAAAAGGATGGATCCTGTTTTCACATCCATTTTGTTAGTCTGTGTCTTTTTATTAGGGAATTGAGGCCATTGATATGTCAATGACCAATGATTATTGATTCACATTGTCTTGTTATTGTTGTTATTTTTGTTGGTGATGGTTATGTATGTGTGTGTTTCTTTTCTTTAGATTTTTCGGGTGTGAGATCTTTATTTCTTGTGTTGTCATGTGTGTAGTTAACTTCCTTAGGTTGGAGCTTTCCTTAGAGCACCTATGTAGGGATCAATTTATACATAGATATTATTTAAATTTGATTTTGTCATGGAATACTTTGTTTTCTCCATTTATGGTGATTGAAAGTTTTGCTGGGCATAGTGAAGTGGACTGGCATATGTGACTTCTTAGAATGTGCATCACATCTGTCCACACTTTTCTGCATTTTAGAGTTTTCATTGAGAAGCCATGTGTAATTTTAATAGGTCTGCCTATTTATTTTACTTGGCCTTTTTCCCCTGTCAGTTTTTAGTATTCTTTCTTTGTTCTGTATGTTTAATGTTTTGATTATTATGTGCTAAAGTGACTTTATTTTCTGGTCTAATCTATTCGGTTGTGTATCCTTTTTGTATCCTTATGGGCATCTCCTACTTTAGGTTAGGATAAATTTCTTTGATGATTTCATTGAAAACATTTTCTGGGCCTTTGACCTGGGTTTGGTCTCCTTCGTCCATACCTGTTATTCTTAGGTTTGATCTTTCATAGTGTCCCAGATTTCCTGGATGTTTTGTGTCAGGAGTTTTTTTTAGATTTAACATTTTATTTGACTGATGTATTCATTTGTTCTATTGTGAATTCAATGGCTAAAATTCTCTCGTCCACCTCCTGTATTCAGTTGGAGAAGCTTGCCTCTGTAATTCCTGTTTGCATTCCTAAAAATTTTCATTTCCAGAATTTCCTGAGCTTGGGTTCTCTTTATTGATTCTATTTTCAATTTAAGGTCTTTAACAGTTTTATTTATTTCCTTACACTGTTTGTATTTCTTTAAGAGATTTATTTATTTCCTCTTTGAGAACCTTTACTGTACTGATAAAAACTGTTTCAAGGTCTTTTTCTTGTGCTTTAGGTATGCCCAAATATTCAAGGCCTTCTGTGGTAAGACAGCTGGGCTCTGGTGGAGACATCGGGTCCTGGGTGTTACAGTGTTTTTATCCTGATGTCTCAATACCTTGGTTTGGAATGAGTAAAATTGTAGGTGCTGATTTCTGGATTTGTCTTTGCTGGGTGAGTGTTTTATTCCTTGATTTGTTTCCTCTCTGGATTTCTGGAGGTGTTACAGCTGTTTGTTGCCTGTTTTCCTGGCTTGTTCTGCTGGTGTGTTCACAGGGAATGGCTTCTGGTGGTGGAGGCTAGGATACTGGGATGAGTTGGGAGAGGAAAGGTTAGAGGAGAAGGTCTTTATGATTCCTCGGGGTTTGGATCAGAGCTGAAAGGGAGAGCACAGCAGGTTTTCAGCTGTGGAACTGGAGATGAGACTGAGTGGCCACTGGACATCAAGAGCCTTAGTTAGCCTGCCTTCAGTCTGCTTGTTGCCCTGGGAGAGAAAGTGCTTGGGTTAGCAGGAGGTGCCTGCTGAAGTTGGCGTCTGAGATAAAGCAAAAAGTGGGCTGAAGGATATTAGGAGGGAATGGTTTGTGGGATCCACAGTAGATGTGAGGAGTGGGGAAGGTTGGATCTGGTGTTCTATTGTAGCTCTAGGAACAAGACTTGGTGATTAGCATATTAAGATAATTTTTGCTATTGTCTAAGAAGAAGTTTTGGGAACAGCAAAGACTTCCAGTGCTTCAGACATCACATACACCATGGCTAGAAATGTGAAGGTAGAACTCCTACCTTCTATAAGCATGAGTTCTCTGAAATCTAACTGTCATCACCTTTCTTGTGATGTGAGTTGGGAAAAACTTTTTGTGCTTACTTTGAGAGTGGGCTGTAAAGAATTCTGCTGACTAAATCTATTTAACAGCATAGTCTGAGCAAGTTTATCTTTTTTTAAAAGCTTTAGGGAGAATCTTTGCAAAAATAAGCAAATAAGGACTGTTTCATAGAAATTGTTCGGAGATAATTCCTATAGCCCAATTGAATTTATTTTAAGCCACTTTCAATCCATTTGTCCATTTCCCTCTTCCTAAATATTTTAAAAATATTTTCCCTTAAAATTATTTATTTATTTTAATTTTATGTACATTGGTGTTTTGCCTGCGTGTATGTCTGTGTGATGGTGCCAAATCCCTGTGGAACTGGAGTTACAGGCAGATGTGAGCTGCCATGTGGGTGCTGGGAATTGAAACCAGGTGCTCGGGAAGAGCAGCCAGTGCTCTTAACCACATAGCCATTTCTCCAGCTCCTTTCTAAATCTTACTTTTAAAACTTAACATAGATTTTTCTCACTGAACATAGAGCTTCCAGCTTTGGAGTATTTCATGTTTTAACAACAACTATTACAGCTGCCAGCAAAATCATGGGTTTTAGATTTTTTTTTCTGTTTCAAGTGATTCTGTTTCAAGTCTACAATAGGCTACTGATACTTGAGAGTTGGAAAGCCTCTTCAATTTTCTGGGAGATTATTTAATTCTCATTGAAATACTCCCTTCCGTGTTTCTTAAATGCAACTTATTGCCTCGAACTCACATGTCATCAGTGTATGTTATATATTGGCATGGTTCCAAACTAAGAATCATAGCCTCGTTTGCTGCTTATGTTAACATAATTTCAGACAAAACATAAGCTTCCAAGATTTCATGATCAAACACCTCAGCAAAAGAAGTAAATATGCATTTCAAAAAGCAGTATCTTATTTGTAAACCAGATTATGGCCTAATGTTTGCTAATTGTATTGCTGTATAATTGCTTGATTGGCTAAAAAAAAATAGTAGGGTTTAGAAAAATTGCATCTCCAAAATACAATTAATAGGACTGAATAGAATGCTTTATACACTTATAACTATCATCATGTGTGGAATATACATATCAAGGGACCTACTGTACAAATTTTTGTTTCTCATAACTGGTTACCTTTATGCTTCAGATGCATTCAAATGTTTATGTCATAGAACTTAGATATGAAGTTAAGAGTTAAAATTTCACTAGCTATAGCTTTCTTTTCATGAATGAACAAGGGGAAAAGGTTTTTTTTTTCAGAAGTTTGAATTCCTAAAGCTGGGAAAGATTATGACAGCCAATTCTAATTTTTCAAATACCTCCAAGGACAAAACCAGGGGATCTGGAAGATTATGATGCAATCATATTGTCAAAAATGTCTGATTGTGTGTGTGTTTGTGTAAAATTGTAGTAGTGGTAGTAGCAGCAGCAGCATTAGCAACAGCAGCCACAGCAGCATTAGCAGCAGCAGCATTAGCAGCAGTAGCATTAACAGCAGTAGCAGCATTAGCCGCAGCAGCAACAGCAGCAGCCGCAACATTAGCAGCAGAAGCATTAGCAGCAGCAGCAACATTAGCAGCAGCAGCAGCAGCAGAATTAGTAGCAGAAGCGTTAGCAGCACTAGCAGCATTAGCAGCAGCAGCAACAGCAGCATTAGTAACAGCAGCAGCAGCCTTAGCAGCAGTAGTAGCATTAGCAGCAAAAACATTAGCAGCAGAAGCATTAGCAGCAGCAGCAGGCCCTTCATCTGCATAATTGGCTGACTTTTGGAATATGACACTTTTCATGAGTGGATCAAATATGTTTCTTTAGTTTGTCTAGTAAGGCCTTAAGTCCCCATGAAGCCGACCTATCAGTCTTGACTTGTACTTTAGTTTCTAAGACTACTAGCAATTTATGTGTATTAAGTGATTAAGTTTTCCTATAAATCACTGCAAAGAGACAGTCCTAAAAACTTCTTGGAATTCTCCAAATGCATAAACTTATGAGTTTTTTTTTTTAATGAAAGCAACTACAGTTTAGACTTAAACACAGGGGGAAAAAAGGAAAAAGCATAGTATAGATTAACTAGATAGGAAAACTTTACAAATGATGACACCAAAGTGAGAAAATCATGGGGGTGGGAATTACCCCATTTTATTTACTGTTTTAAGATCTTGTGCAAATCTATTTAGTATTTGACATAGTTTTTTCAGATATATCTTCCCTTCTGGTTGGAAATATGAGATTACAGAGTGTCTTTTCAATAATAAGCTTTATTACTTCAAATTGAACTCTAAATAAAGAATATTGTTTTACACATCACCACCACTCACCTTTTGGGTAAGATATTTATATTGGTTTCTAATATTGAAGTAAGCCAGTGTCATTACTCTTTATGACTCACAATGATGCAGCAACTTATTTCTTCCCTGTCAGGAGGAAGGAACTAATCCAGATGCCCTTTTGCCAGAGAGCTCAGCACGCTACAGCATCCAGAGTACAGAATATGCTAGCCTTTAATTTGAACTCCAGGGCCCTTCCTGGCTGGATTACAGGAGAGTCACAAGAAAACAAAACAAAACTGGTTTTCAGTCTGGGCACTAATCTGTATTAAGACAGTGGTGGAAAAGAAACAAGCAGAACAGAAAGTTTTTGAAGCATATAATTGTTTATTTCTTACCTATGAGATTGCTTCTATTCTCTCAAGTATAAACTATTTGCCATTTACACTTTATTTAAAAATTTTTGTTCTGTTTTGTTATGATAATGGGGATTGAACCCAAGGCTTCACATATGCTCAGCATACACTCTCATCCCTGAGCTAGACCCCAAACTGTGTTCTGGGGTTTCTTGATTCCCCTGTTCCTAAGAGTTTTGAATCTGCTCTTCCAATGTCCTGGCATTTTTGCAATAACAGCATATTATGTTCTTTTATTTTTCTTTTGCTTTCTTAGCTAGAGTAATTACCTTTAGTAAGAGTCTCAGCTAATGCTGCCTGCCTACCTCACTGCCTCCCTGCCTGTCTGTCTACCTGCCTGCCTGCCTGTCTGTCTGTCTGTCTCTCTGTGTAGAAGTGCACGTGCCATGGTGCAGTCTTGGAGGTCAGAGGACAACTTGCTGGAGTGAGTTCTGTCCTTCCACCATGTATGTTCTCTGTGTTGAACTGATTCTTTGGCCTTTAAGAATGACATTTCTGGAGTGTAGAATTGGTGAGAGGCTTATTTAGATTTGAAAGAGATTTACACACATTTCAAGGGGTTGCATTTTCTATTTCTAATATTTAATTTTTTTCAAAAGAAAATACTGAAAGAAAGTAGAGGGAACAAAGTTATCTTTACTTTGTTTTAGAGCAGGAAAAATTTAAAACAAATTAAATTTGCATTTGCCCTTATATTGAGAAGGAAAAGACAAGGCCACTCCAACCTAATAAATTGCCTACATAGGGATTCCTGCATGGGGAAAAAGAAAAGGCCTTAGTAAATGAATCTGGAGGATGAGTTGGGAACTCATTGTCAGGGAAGAGGCAATTACCTGATCAGAGTTACAGTAGCAAGAAAAATGTGGTACTGGTTTGAATGTGTGTGTTTTAGAATCTATACTACAGTTCAGTTTATAAATGGTTTGGCTCATAAAGCCTTTTCTTCTCTTTTTTCTTTTTTTTTTTTACTGTTTATTTATTACTTCAATCTACATCTCCATCACAGCGCCCTCCCTCCACTCCTCTGAGACCCATCTTTTCACCCTCCACCCTCTCTCCCTTCTCCCACCTATCCTACTCCTCTGATGTGGGATGCCCCACATCTCAGCCCCTCTCAGTTCAGCAATCATATGAGGGCTAAGAGCTTCCTCTTGCACTGGGGGCCTACAAGGCAGCTCCGCTAAGGAAAAGTATCCCAATAACAAGTAACAAAGTCTATGTTTCTGTTCCTTTCATAAAGCCTTTTCTAGAATAAGAAAGAGCAATTTAGGCGCAGAAACAAGAAAATTATCAGTTGTACTGAGACCAATTTGTGTACAATGATATTATTGTTTTTTTAAATCACTATATAGAAATTACTTGCTCATTCAGATAAACAAAATATGTCACAAGAAGGAACTAATTAGGTTTAATGAAACCCAATAGTTTAAAAGTCAGAATATGTGCATTTTTTTTCTAGAAAAATATTGCAAATGGTCAACTTCTGGGTCAGTTTAGCACAGTAGGGAAGAAAGTTGCTAAAGCATGGCTATGCTCAAGAGACTCTTATCTGTACTATGGCAAAGCACTTGAAATCATTCCTAAGATTAAGATTCCACTTGTTTTATTAGAAAAGACACTGAATATTTTGTAGGCACTATTGTGAGAGGTCTATTATCTTTCCCAAATAATCTAAAAATTTTATTAGAAGGCTGACAATACTTACTTTTGTTCTCTCATCTTTTCTCTTCAAAACATTATCATTGGTACAATGTTCTGTATCATATCAGATCTGGATGATATGGTCCATGCTCCGAGAAGTAGGGTTGGGAAGGCAGACTGTATATTCACGAAGGAGTGTGTCACTTTAAGTACAACTCATATACTATAAACTACTTCTAATGGTTTCATACTATAAGGGTTTTCAGTCTTCAATGAACTGAAGCAAATAGGATTTTAATGGTGAGAAATGTGTGTACCTTCAGATGAGATAACATAGAGGTGATGCAGGTACTGGCAGAATATATTTTATTGGAGCTGGCATCTAGCCAACGACAGTTCCATGGAGAGAGTGGTAGAGGACAATGTTTGACTTGAAACTTGATTTTAAAGCAGGCAAGAAAACCAACAGCCAGGGATAGATGTGGCATTAGCTGTGTGGCAAAGAATGTGGGAAGTACTGTGTGACTTTCATTCCACTCTTGACCTTGGTATTCATGATGATGGTGAGCAGGCATACAGTAAGGAGTTCACAGTTCTTAAGCATCTGGATTTAAGTCATCTTCAGTAGGGGTAGTAATTAAATTGCCATATGTTTCTTCTGAGATAAAAAAGTTCTCTGACTCATTGGAGGAGGTCAAAATGAAGCTATAATGCTGGAAGAGACAAATGAATGCAGGTAATGATCTTGTTCATGTGGTTCATTATAAAGGATGCAGTAATGTAACACACTGCTTTGGTGTAATATGGTTCATAAGATGCTTGTCTGACTGCATAGCAATATGATTAAGAATTTCAGTTCTTGGTGTATGTTGAGAAGAAATGTTTTCAAATTAGGCACAAATTTTAATTGTTCAAATGGCATAAGCAAATATGATCCTCTAAATCTCTTTCAGATAAATACATTCTCTTTCACCCTTGGTGTGACTCATGAAGAGATAGCCTTGTATATATTTCTGAATGTGCTTCACAGGTTTACTTCAGCTTGGCCAAACTCTTTTGAACTCATGTTCACATGAAATAGCACAAGCATAGTATAAAACCTGCTTACAAGGAATCATCCACTCCTAGCTTTTTTTTTAATGCCAGGTTGTGTGCCAAATTCCATAGCATACTACTACGTTTCCCTTCAGCATTGCTATTCTAGCTTGTGATGTACTCTATGACAGTAATTACTATATTGAATAGCAAGGCCATTTACAAGGGCTTAGAAATTCAGTTTTAAATTTGTTTTTGAAGCAATATATGAAACATGAAAAATGTACATATTTATGGGATACCATGCAATATATATATGCATATATAATATATTTAAATTAGGCTACATAATTGTTGATTTTTAGTGCAGAATCCTTTCATAATGGATTATATTTATTTGTGAATGACAGTTCAATGTTACAAGTGTCAATAAATTAGAGATAGTTAGTTTCAGTTGCTTTACAAAATGCCTACCCAGTATTCCCAAATATCATATTTGTTTATAGAAATATAATTCTAGACTTACAGAAATGAAACATGTACTCATATTTTGAGAACCTATGTGTACTCTAAAGTAAGGCAGACCCTCTCTGTGATGGTTTTATTCAATACAGTCCAGAGTAAATATGTTTTTATTCTCATTTGCAATGAAACTTTTCAAGATAAGTGAGGCACCACTCTGCCAAATACACCACATACGCGATTAAAAATAATTAAAGGCTGGGTTAGAGCAGGAAATTGCTCTCATTAAACACAGTTTATCCATCTCTGCTGAAACACCAAGGTACAGTCAAAGCTGACCTTTGCCAAACAAAAAGACAAAGTCAGCGGGGAAGTGGTACCAGGTTGAAAAGGCTCCAGAGAAAAGAAAAATAAAAGCTGTAAAAAAAAAAAAAAAAAAAAAAAAAAAAAAAACCTTGGTGGTATTCATTTAGATATGGAATTGCTGAAGCACAGAGTTAAAGTATTTTTACAATAATATTCTGTGATTGAGGCTAGAGATTTGGAGAAACTATGAAATAGTGGGGAGCTGATGAAATTTCACATTTGCTGACATACTTTACAAAAGGAAAAATTTATAGCCACATAGGATGTTTTATTAGAGAGAGTGAACAGCTGAGGCATGGAAAAAAAGAGACACAAATCCCTTTTGGATGTTAAAAATTATTATGGAGATTACCACTGTTTGGAAGCAGGGACCAAGGGCAAAGACTTTGAGAACAGCTATGTTATCCCCTTCGTTATTTATGAAGGAGAAAGTGGGATGTGAGTAGATATTAGTTTTATCCCAGTTCACAATATCATTTCATTTACTGCTGCCTCTTTCCTTCAAATTCTGTATCTACAGGTGCTAGGACTGATACCTGAACCTTCTTTGACCTTCTGCCAATCAGCTGATGGCAAGCAATAAATGCCAAAAGTATACAAAAAGAACCTTGTAATTCATCGTGCACCCTTCTTAAAAAACTCCTTTTCAAAATGACACTCTTTTCAGAGTTTCTCTGTATTCAAATGAATGCTGTCACATTGATTGAAATTGTAATGAGAGAACCAGTCTTCCCTCCCTAACATTTCCACCCCTTTTATTCTGTCCCAAGTGCATTTCAGTGATCATGGATAGAACATGACTACTCACATGTGTGCCTTGTTAGATGATACATAAAATGTTTATAGTGAACTATATATACATCTGAAATAATAGAGGGGAATTCACAGATCTACCACTTAGATTAAGAAATAGAATATTATCAGGCACTTTTAGTCAATCTGAACAGTATCTTTTATCTGTTATCAATTCCTATCCTCCCCAGAAGAAGGTACCACAATATATTTTATGTTCATGTTTCTCTTGCTATATGTGTTTTAAAAAATTGCATGCATCTTCATATAAAAACATTTCTTTTCAGTTTTGCATGTTTTAACTTTTTAGGAATAACATAACATTGTGAATTTCTTTTCCCCCAACCTTATATTTGTTAGATACCTTCATCTTTATGTAGTTATATTTTATTCATGTTTTATATTGTATCCCACTGTATAAGTTGATTCATGCAGTCAGTACTGGGTATACATACAGAGTTAGTATGAAGAGATCATAGAAACAATTTATTCAATTTTCCAAAGTTTTCATACCTGTTGTTAATTGAATGTACAAGTTACTGCTGCATCATATCTTTATACCTACTAATTAACAGACTTGACTTATTATTTTGGCCATTATAAAATTCATATTGTTTTATTTTATGTTCCTTTTGTTGTAAATGAGGCTGAGAACCTTGTCATATGTTTTATAGGTCATTCATAATAGTTTTGTGGTATCAAATAACTTTATTGAATGTTCACTTTTCCCTATGAACTTCAATGACTAGTTCTCTTGTATTTCAGGTTTTCATGATTGTATACATATAATTTTTTTATCCCTTGTTGGATTTATTTTATTTTCCTATTCCATCTTAATTGGTGTGGCTTTATGAGTGAGATTTTAGAGAGATGAATAATTAAAAAATAAAATTAAGAGTAACCATTTTTAGGAATATCTTATTGTGTGTTTAATATATCAGTATTTTAGATGGGGGGATAACAGAGGGATTGAGTGAGGGACTGGTGAGGGAAAAATTTGAGATATTACTATTTATAAATATATATAGCTACCTATGCCATAGTTATTCTAAAAGTCATTTCTGCTGTATTTTTATTGTCTCTGAAATGTTGGGATTGTATACAGGACCTTATGCATAATGGGTAAGCTTTTTACCACTTACTTATATCCACAGTTCTAACATTCTAAAATGATACACAATTGTATGTATTTATGGAGTAGACTATGATAGTGTGATACAAACATACACTGTGCAATCATCATATCAAGGCAATTAGCATCTCTATTGCTTTAAAACACTGTATATAATTTTGACAGCAGAAAAGCTTAATGCCCAGATATATTAGTATGATTGCCACTACAGTATGTGATGAAGCACATGACTTTATTTCTTTGAGTTAGGCATAGAATTCAGTGAAACTGTTCTTGTCTAGTAGATATGAGGGGCTGGATTTGAACAGCTGCTCTGAAAAAAAAAACGAGTTTCTTTAGGATCTTATTATTTGGTATGAATAGAGCATTATGATAAAATATATGGGCTCAAATATGTATGGACTGGATAGTGGGAAAGTATGTTATACCTTATAATTTTCATAGTTGTGGCCTAATTATAAAAAAAAGAATTATGAGTTCTGGGAGAAGGGGGAGAGGGTGGGAGGGTGGGGCCAGGAGGGGTGGAGGGAGAGGACTAGGATGGAGAAGTAACTTGATGTAATAAATGAACATTAAAAAAATATGGGCTCTAATTTGAAACACAATTCTTGTCAAATTCCTATTTGGTGTTCTCAGATATGCAACTTCTTCCTTCCAAGACTTTCCTTTTGGTATGAAAATGGCAATAATAATATATCCCTACTGGATTAGTTTTCTGTTACTACAATAATGAATTTCCATAAGCTTTGGTGCTTCCAGAAAAATTAAAAAAAAAATCTAACAACTTAGTAGGTAAAACAAAAGTCTTACTGCATCAATACCATGCTGTTAGTGGAGATGCACTTGTTTTTGAAGGTTTCAGGGGAGAATTATTTTCCTTATTTATTCAGAATTTTGGAAGAATTCTGTTTCTTTTGTTTGTAGACTCAGGTTCCCATTTTATATTTT
Organism: Lophiomys imhausi; assembly: GCA_907164525.1. Taxonomy (NCBI): domain Eukaryota; kingdom Metazoa; phylum Chordata; class Mammalia; order Rodentia; family Muridae; genus Lophiomys; species Lophiomys imhausi. The sequence goes on from CAJQZJ010031287.1 coordinate 22,938, forward strand.
ATTTTATGTTATTTTTGAGATTATAATGTAATTATAACATTTCCCTTCTGTTTCCTCCCTCTAAATTCTCCCATATGGATCTTCTTGCTCCCCTTCAAGTTCACAACTTCTTACTCATTAATTGTTATTGCATGTATACACACACACACACACACATTTCTAAATATAACTTGTTGGTTATATATGATGTTACTTGTATGTATGTTTTCTTGTTGGCTGTCCACTAGAGTATGACTAGCTTGCAGGGTCTACCTATATTTCATGGCTCATATGTCCCTTCATCCCTCTTGAAATACAACAAAATTCAATCCAATCTTTCTGACCTTTACATCTCTCTTTAGTCTCTTAAAAATATTCAGATCATAGTGCCTTTTTATCTTTTTCTTCTGTTTCCAGAAGTATAAGACCAGAACTTAATCCTTCCGTTTAACAATATTTTAGTATATGTTATTCAACCTTCCTCTATCTCCATTCTCTAATTCCCTCCTTAGCCTACTAACTCTGATTGTACTCCTTTCTGCTTTGAAAGCATCATTTTTATTAGATATTGAGAGAAAACATGTAATATTTGTCTTTCTGTGACTGGCTTATTTGACCTAACATAATATCTTCTAACAGTTCAATTAATTTCCACAAAATGTTGGGATTTCATTTTTATATTGATATTCTATTGTGTATGTGTTCTGTGGTTTCTTTATCTATCCATATGTTCATGATGTCAGTTGATTCCACATCTTTATTGCAATAAGCATGTTGGTAAAGATATTGTGGATATTTTGATGGTTAATATCAACTTGACAGGACCTAGAGCCACCTAGGAGACAAACCTCTGGATGTACTTATGTGAAGTTATTTAGTTTATGTTAGTTGAGGTAGGAAAATCCATCCTGTTGTATGGGGTACAGTCGTGGACTGAAAAAAGGGAGACAATAAGTTGAATACAAACATTAATCTCTGACTCCTGATCATATATACAGTGCGACCAGCTGCTTCCTCAAGCTCTTGTTTCCATGACATCAACAAGGTAAGTAACTAACCTAGATATATATGTCGAAGGTCTAAAATTTTAATCAAACTTGTATATGGTCCTTTGTCATTCAAAGTAGCTCATAGGCATGCCCAGAGGTTTACCTGCCTAATAGGAAGAGGTTTTCCTTCCTATTTGATCTTCCCATTCAAGTCCCCTTGCTAGTCCATGCAATAACATCTGTCTATTCTAGCTCCCCTTCCTAGGGAGATCCATCCCTCCCCTCTAGTCCATTACCCTCTATCTGACCTATGTGGTTATATAGATTGTAGCTTGTTTATCAATGATTTAAGAGATAACATCCATATGTAAGTGTATATATATTATATATGTCTTTGCTAGTCTGAGTCATCTCCCTCAAGATTATTTTTGCTAGTTCCATCCATTTACCTGAGAATTTCAAGATTTCATTTTTCTAAATGCTGAATAATATTTCATTGTGTAAATGTACCACATATGTTTTGTCCATTCATCCGCTGATGGATATCTAGGTTGTTTCAAATTCTTGGCTATTGTGAATAGAGCAGTGTGGTGGTTTGAATAAAAATGCCCCCCATGGGCTCATATATTTGAATGTTTAGTCACCAGAGGGTGGAACTGTTGGAAAGGATTAAAAGGAATAAGATGTGCAGTCTTGTTGGAGGAAATATGCCACTGGAGGTAGGCTTTGAGATTTCAAAAGCCCAAGTCAAGTCCAGTGTCACTTTCTGTTTGACCACAGATCAGGATGTAGCTCTTAGTTACTTCTCCAACACCACATCTGCATACATCATGCTCCCTGCCATGGTGATCATGGGAAAAACTTCTGGAAGTGTAAGCAAGCCTCCAATTAAATGTTTTCTTTTAGAAAAATTACCTTGGTCATATTATCTCCTCACAGCAATAGACCAGTGACCATGACAAGTGGCAATGGAGATTGTTGAACAAATGTCTCTGCAGTAGGAGGAAGTATGTAACCGAACTTTTAAATTATTATTTAACC
>CAJQZJ010031287.1:64946-80262 GCA_907164525.1 Lophiomys imhausi
CCCCCCAACAGCTCTCCCTTTCAGTCCAAAAAATGGTTCTTTTTCTTATAACTATAAATACAATACAAAACAACAGAAATAAATAGGCCACAATTATAAGGGTTATATGGCTTAGCATACATTCCCAATGTCCAGTCCATATGTATTTGGCCCCTGACTTTAACATTCTACTATCTAACCATCTCCATGAGTTTAAAGGTCTATATCTGACTCAACATTCATACTAACTTGCAACACACTTTTAAGAGTATCTTCTTAGATCTATAACACCCTCTTGATTCCTAAACAACTCAAAATTTAACTATGAGACTCTAGCTATCTATTCTTCAACCACCTCAGAAACCTGAGAGGGATAAAAATGGCAGCATTTTAAGCTGTGATTGCTTCTTTTTACTTTTGATTCCTTCTTGATTAGAGTAAGTTTTAGTAAGAAGAGAAGAAATGAATAGTACAATAAAATATTGCATGTCTAAATTATGTTGGAAAAAGAGGAGGATCTGAAAAGAAGAAGCATAAGGGCAGCAAAAGAACACTTCTCCAATTTTATAATTTTGTTTGATATTAATCCTGTCCCAGGTGGTGTGGAGGTTTATAATATTCCTACCCTGATTTTACTTATAACATGAATTATGCATCCGGAATATTTAGCAAATATCAAGTAATTTCTTTGTTTATCTCTTACCATTTATAAAACACAGTCAGTGGGATTCATGTTATAAAAATAACACTTTTCTGAGGTCTCAGTCATTATATTAATAGTTCTTTATACACGTGAATAGTGTCCTAAGCATATAATAAAGTTGCTTGTTTTCCAACCTGTCTAGATGGTGAGAATGACCACAACGAAGAGAGATGTTGCTAAGTTTGGAAGCCTAACCTAAGATTTTCTTTCTTTTTATTTATATACTTAAAAAAATCAGGGTTATAGGGGCTGAAGGGATGGTGCAAAAGTGAGAACCACTCGTGCCTATTGCAGAGTTCTCAGTGCCCACGTGGCAGCTCAAAACCATCTCTACCTTCACTTATAAGATATCTGATGCCCTCTTCTTGCCTATGTAGGCCCTGCATGCATGTGATGCACTTATACACATGCAGTCAAAACAATCAGGCATTGTTCTGGTGGTATATATATATTGGGTCCTTTTACTTTCAGTTTTGTTTTCTGTTTCAGGATCTCACTCTGTGGCCCAGGCTAGCCAGGAACTTGGAGAGAGTCCATCCTGTCTCAGCCTCCCTGAGATTCACTGGTTTACACTGCTAGAATTGTGACCTTTATCATTCATTTTAGGCCTATGGCTTGATTTTTTTGTTTGTTTGTTTGTTTCTGCTGCTTCTCAAATTGCTTTTTAGGGACCTGTTTGGGGATTTAGATCTGGGAGTGACAGATTAACAAAATGAAATTATTGATAAATAAAAGTTCTTTTAAAAATGTAAAAATATTTTTATACATTTACTTATTTCTTCAAGAAACATCTCAATCATAGTTCCTCCCTCCTCCCCCTCCAGGTCCCACCTCCTACCCTCTTCCCTCTCACTCTCCTATCTGCTTTTTTAAAAAAAATTAATTAATGTGTATCTTTTTTTCCCACAACAGCTCCCCATTTTATTCCAATAATAGTCTCTTTTTCTTATAACAATAACTACAATACAAAACAATAAGATTAGACCACAACTATGAAAATTATAAGATATAACATATATTCCCAATGTCCAGTCCATATGTATTTGGCAACTGATATTAATATACTATTATTTATCCGTCTCAATGAGTTTACTCAACCAGACATACAAAATCTTTAAAATATCAGGGTTATTGATCTATATAACTCATTCATCAAAATTTTTACATTTGTAGTATATGCTCATATATTTTATCAAATAGTTGTATAGCAATAATAATCAAGTTACAGAATATTCTCATAGCCCATAAAAGTTTCCATATGCCCTATTATAGGCAATTTATCCCACCTCCCAAACTCCTAGCAACCATTAATTTATTTTTATTGTATAATTTTATCTTTGTACGATTTTTTTGTTTATTTATTACTTCAAGTTACATCTCCATCACAGTCCCATCTCTCCACCCCTTTTGTTCCCACCCTCACACCCTCTCCCTCTTCTCCCACTTGTCTTACTCCTCCAGAGTGGGTTCCCCCTACATATCAGTCCCCCCCCCAGTTCAACAGTCATATGAGTGTTAAGAGCTTCCTCTTTTACAGGGGGAGAGCCAGCCCTGTAGATGTAGAGGATGTGTGTGAATCAGCCCCAAGGGGGGGTTGAGTGTGAGAGAGCCAGCCCTTCCTTTTGTCTGCTTTTCAGTGGTGTGGGGGAGAGAGAGATCCTCTCCATTCTCTGATGGCTTAGGCACAGGTGGGAGAGTTGACCCTGACGGGCTCATAAGAGGAGGAGAACTGGTCTGGCCCCTTACCTACTGTAGCACTTAGGAGAGCAGGCCCTGCACCTTGCCTGGGTAGCACAATAGAACTGGCCCAGGTTGTGAGGTTGCAGGTCCAGAACCAGGACATTGAGTTGGCCCACACCAACGTCTACCCCATGGATGAACTGCTGGAGTGCATGAAGAGGCCAGTTCCAGAGACCCAAAATTATGGGATCTCCATGACACAGGACAACAACAGTATATCTGAGAGGAGTCTCAGTGTGGCTCCATTATTGGCAAAATAGCAGAAGCCAGAGGTCTCATACTAGACCAAGGAATCATTGTAATGAACATTTACAAGCAAAAAATAAAGGTGGACAAGATGAAATATTGTGGGACACACTGAGACACATGACAGCTTCCACAATGACATTATTTTTTTTCTGTTGGGAGAGGTTTCAAGGTTGGAGTGTGGGTCAGAGGGGAGGTGGGATATGAGTGAGAACAGGGTGCATGATCTGAAATTCACAAAATAAAAACATAATAAAAGGAAAATATTTAAAAGAACAAGTTTGGTTGTTTCTAGTTTTTAGATATGAACAAAACATATGGTATTAGCTTTTGCACCACCCTTCAGTCCCTAAAACCCTTAATTTGTAAGTATATAAATGAAAAGAAAGAAAACCTTAGGTTAGACTCCCAAACTTAGCAGCATCTTTGATCATTTTGGTCATTCTCTCTATCTAGACAGAACAGAAAATAAGCAACTTTATTATATGCCTAGGACAGCATTTGTTCATATAAAAATGTGTACATGTGTTTGAATAAAGATGTTTGTATTTTCTTGGATATATACTTAAGAACAAGATTGCTCCACCATATTATACGAGGCTGCAAAACTGTTCTCCAAAGTAGTTGTCAGCTTTTGCACCATGAATGAATAGCTTTAGTTGCTCTGTATCTTTGATAATTCTTCATAGTATTACATCTTTAACCATTTCTCTACTCAGAAAGGCTCATTTATCATATCATTTGCCCACTTTTTTTGAGTTGTTTGTTTTGTTCCTAATATTTTGGTTCAGAAGCTGCTATATATTCTGGATGTAAGTCTTTATCTGATATTTGACTTGAAAATAATTTCTCCAAGTATTTGGCTTGTTTTCATTTCCTTAGCACTGTATAACCATGATTTTACATCTTGATAGAGCCCAAGTTATCACTGTTTTTGACGGATAGGCCTTTTGTTGTCCATTCTAAAACTTGTTATCTTAAACTCTAGCCTCAACATTTTTTTCTTATGCTTACCTTTAGAATTTGTTAATTTTTGAATTTGGTACTTTTATATGTAGAGATGATTGACAGGTTTCAAGTTAACTTTTATATATACTGCAAGGAATATATTGATGTTAACTTTTTGCATATATATATTCAATTTTTCTAGCACAATGTGTTGAAAAGATTATATTGCATACCTTTACACTTCTTCCCCCAAACAAACAAACCATATATATATATATATGGGATTAATTTCAGACTGTTCTGTATGATTTATTAAAGCACCTACATTTCTGTCAACACCATACAGTTTTGTATACTCTGCCTGTGTAGAAAGCTAACATAAGATAGTATGTATATGTTCTCCAAAATTTTGTTCATTTCAAAATTGATCTGGCTATATCAGGTTCTTTGCGTTTCTATGTGAAAACACATGCTCTGGAATTTGAATTCATATTCCATTGCATTGGACCCACAAATCCATTTAGGGAAACTTGACATTTTACTATGTTGTATTTTTATAGCCCATTAACTTGACATGTATACATACCTATAGTTTTAGTTTTTTTTTCTTTTTACTATTTCACCTTTTTGTTAAAGGTGCATTTAAACAGTTAATTTTTAGTGCTGACTATACACGGTACTGCTTCATTGATAATGTATAGGATATATTTGATCCTGTTTATTATTTTTTATACCCTGGGAATGTGCTAAATTCTTGCTATTAGTTCTAGCAGCTTACAAAAAAACTTCTTTGGAATTCTGTATACCATTATGTTACCTGTGAATAACATCAGTTTTTATTTTTCCCTTTCTGTTTGTGGGCATTTTAATGTTATTACTATTGTTTTTAATTTTGACTGAGACCTTTAATGCTGTGAATAGAATTGATGAAAGTAGATTATATTTATTTCTATTTGATTTTAAGTATTTTTTTCATTTAGGTTACTCAGAAATTCCCCTATAACAGGTTTAGGGAGTCTTCTAAATCTTTAGTTCTTAGATTTTTTTAGTACCTTTTAATCATGAAAAGATCATTGAATTTTTAAAAAAGTCTTTTTTTGGTATCAAATAGGAGGATAACATAGTTTTTCCCTTGATTTGTTGCTATGATAAATGACATTGATAATTTTTATACATTTTGTAATTTTTACAAGAAAAATCTTATGTTTTTTAAACATTTATTTATTACTTCATTATGTCTCCATTGGCACCCCCTCCCTCCACCCCCTCCCATCCTCTCCCTCCCACCCTCTACCCATCTCCCACCCATCCCTTCCCTCCTGTGTGGGGTGTTTCCGTGTATCAGCCCCCCTCAGTTCGTTCGTCACATGAGGTCTAAGAGCTTCCTCTTGCACAGAAGGCATACATGGCAGTTCCACTAGGGTGGGGTGTCCCACTGACAGGTAACCAAGTCCCTGTAGCTGCTCTTTTGGGTCTATTGATTGTAGGATGGTTATCCTATACTATAATGGCTAAAATCCAGTTATAAGTGAATATATGCCATGTGTATCTTTTTGAGTCTAAGTTAGCTCACTCATGATGAGCTTTTCTAGTTCCATCCATTTGGTTGCAAATTGCATGATTTCCTTGTTTCTGATAGGTGAGTAGTATTCCATTGTGTAGATGTACCACAGTTTTTTAACCCATTCTTTGGTTGAAGGACATCTGGGTTGTTTCCAGTTTCTAGCTATTACAAATAAAGCTGCTACGAACATCCTTAATCATCAGAGAAATGCAACTCAAGATGACTTTGAGATTCCATCTCACTCCTGTCAGAATAACTAAGATCAGAAACTCAAAAGACAGCATATGCTGGCAAGGCTGTGGAGAAAAGGGAACACTCCTCCATTGCTGGTGGGAGTGCAAACTTGTACAGCCACTGTGGAAATCAGTCTGGAGATATCTTAAAAAACTTGGAATAGCTCTACCTCAAGACCCAGCCATACCACTTCTGGGTATACATCCAAATGACTCCTCACCAATCCACAGGGATATCTCCTCAAAATCTTATGTTTTATTTTCTCAATTGTTCACCAAAGTCATCTCAGTGGAGGTACTTCTTCTTCTTCTTTTTTTTTTGCTGGGAATTTAACCTAGGGTCTTGCAATACTAAAGGCATACACTACTATGGAGCTACAGCCCCTAGATACTGTTAGGATTTTTATTTGATTTTGAGATATGATCTTGCTATGCAGGCAAGGCAGGCCAGGGACTTACTCTCTGGTTCAGGCTGGTCTTATACATGTGATTCTCTTGCTTCATCCTCCCAAGTGATGAGATTATAGAAATAGGGCACCTTGTTTTACTTCATTTTTAAGTCTTATCAAATTATAAGACTTTGAAGCATTATTAAAACATAAATTGAGGGCTGGGGATGCGGATGGCTCAGTGGGCAAGAGCAAGTTATGCACAGCATGAGGATTTGAGTTGGGATTTGTTGTACAAAACCAGGCCATTAAGACTTTTTGCCAGTCCATCTAGCTGAAAATCAGTAGGCTCAGGATTCAGTGACAGGTCCTTTCTCAAGGGAATAGGGTGGATGAATTATAGAGTAGAATACCCAATATCCTCCTTTTGCTTCTGGATGGATATTCATGGTTCACACATACACACATGCATACAGCATATGCACACGCATGATGTAAATTGACTTTTCATAACAACGTAATTATTTTCAGTTTTATTCCGATTTTCTCAGTTTTAAAGACCTGTGAAGTTCTCTAGTTTTTGTATTTGTGGGTTTTAGTACTCTGTTTACCCTACTATAAAAGCACCTCAGACTGGGTAGTTCATAAACAATAGAAATTTTATTGTTTCTAATTATAAAGGCTTTAAAATCCAAGATGAAAGTGCTAGAAGACTCTATGTGTTGTGCTCTCATTTCTTATAGATTTGTGTCTTCTTATAGTAGAATGAACAAATAAGGTCCTGCTAGCCTATTTTTTAAAAATAGAAGTGCCAATTTTATTGATGGGATGAGTTCTGCCTTCATGGCATAATCACCTTCCATAGCTCACACCTCTTAATATTCTCACACTGATGACTGAGCTATGATACATGATTTTGGTTGGAGACATTAGTGTTTAGCAAACCATACAGATATGATTTTTCATTAAATTCCTGACAGCTAATCTTGATGATCAACTTTCTTGTTTTTAGAAATGCATAGGAGATCAATAATGCATTACTCTAGGTGTGTGTGTGTGTGTGTGTGTGTGTGTGTGTGTGAAGGGTACTTCCAAGGAGGATTAAGAGGTGATGACTTTCTCCAAATAGGCTGAATATATTGATACTCACCCCCAAAACCCCATTCATTGAGGTGTCCATTCTCTTTGTTTCCTAGTTGTCACAATGTGAGCATCTGTGTCCCACTATTCCCTTCCTCCGTAATATTCTACTCTACCACAAGCCCAGAAACAGTGGAGCCAGATGACCAGGGGTCAAAACCTATGAAACCATGAGCCAAAGGCATGATTTCCTACTTTGAAATTGGTTCTCTCAGGTCCTTATCCCAGTGACAAATTCTTTTTTTCTTTATTAATTAATTTATTTGTTTATTTTACATTCCAATCACAATCCTCCTAACTCCTCTCCTCCTAGTCCCACCCTCCCTCCCACTTCCCCCGTACACCCTCTCTGCCTGGTAGCAACCTACTCTGGCACCTCAAATTGCATCATAACTAAGTGCCTCCTCTTCCACTAAGGCAAGACAAGGCAGCTTTGGTGGGAAAATGGGATCCAGAGGGAGGCAAGAGAGACCAAGTCAGAGATAATCCTTGCTCCAATTGTTAGGGGATCCACTTAAGGACCAAGGAGTCCATCAGCTTCATATGTGTACTGCACCTAGGATCAGTCCATACAAGTACTTTGGTTGGTGGTTCAGCCTTTATGAGCCCATCTGTGTCTGATTTAATTGGCTATGTAGGTCTTCTTGTGGTGTCCTTGACTCCTCTAGCTCTCTCAAACCTTACTCTAACTCTTTCACAAGACTCTCTGATTTTCACCTAATGTTTGGTTGTGGGTCTCTGCATCTGTTTCCATTATCTGCTGGATAAAGCCTCTGCAATGGCAGTTATGTTAGGTTCCTGTCCCATTCCCTCTCTCCGTCCACTTCTGATGTCTATTTTATTTCTCCTACTTAGAGGGATTCAAGCAGGTATTACCATTCCTGACTTCAAGCTGTACTACAAAGCAATAGTAATAAAAACTGCATGGTATTGGCATAAAAACAGACAGGTTGATCAATGGAATCGAATTGAAGACCCAGTAACAAACCCAAACACCTAGGGAAACTTGATTTTTGGCAAAGATGCCAAAACCATATAGTTGAAAAAAGATAGCATCTTCAACAAATGATGCTGGTCTAACTGGATGTCTGCATGTAGAAGAATGCAAATAGATTCATATTTATCATCTTGCACGAAACTCAAGTCCAAGTGGATCAAAGACCTCGACATAAAAACAGACACACTAAATCTAATTGAAAAGAAAGAAAGTGGGGAAAAGCCTTGAACTCATTGGCACAAGAGACAACTTCCTGAATGGCACTAAGGATGGGAACTAAGATTAATAAATGGGACCTCATGAAACTGAAAAGTTTCTGTAAGGCCAAGGAGAATGTCAATTGGACAAACTCTTTTGAGTGTATACCTAGGAAGAGAATTTCTGGGTTTGGATCATATGGGAAATTTGCATAACTCTTTTTGAAGAAATGCTTGAGTGTTTTCCACAGTAATAGAGTGCCTTGGTTGTAGAAACGGGTTCCCTATGAGATTACAGCTGAACTTGCTTAACCTTACTGGCCAGCCACAACCCAGAGAAGAATGTTTGCTGAGACAGCCTGCTTCCCAAGATAGTCTGTCTTGCCTGAAACAAGCAATTCCAGGAAGGAGAAGGAGATCACAGACCCACACACAGCTTCAGCTGAATCAACTCCCTCATTCCCAAGTCCCTATAAAATTGTTCCCCTTTCAGGACCTGCTATTTTCCTGTGAGAGAAGTTGTCCCTCTCTCTGTGTCAGTAAACACAGTCTCATCTGTTGAGGTCACACTCTAGTCTCTGTCTTGCCTCCTGTCTCTTCACTCTGTGCTCTGAAACCTAGCGGACAGTACACATGTTAATCCTACTAGTAATATATGAGTGCCTCAGTGTTTAAGTACTTTTGACAACACATTATTTTCCTTTAAAGAAACAATCATCCTTGTAGGTGTGAAGTGGTACCTGAGTGGTTTTTATTTATGTTGTTTAATGACTATTAAGTATCTTTTTGTATGTGTTTTACAGCTATATATTATTTTCTTTTAGAAATATTTGAGTGTGTACCTCATCAGTAGAGTACTCTACCTAGAGCTCTTGACAAATATGTGAGTCCCTTGGTGATATCATCAGTACCACAAACATTGTTTATTTGAGTGTTTTGATCAAATTTTGTTTGCCTTTTTTAAAAATTAAACCCAGGACTTCATACATGCTAAATGAATGTTCTATCACTGAGCTACACACAGTCCTATGAATTTTCAAATTAGACTTTTTTTTGTCATTGTACATATTTGTGTGTGTGTGTGTTTGTTCTGGGAATTGAACCCAGGGCCTGACATGTACTTTACCATTGTGCTGTATATCAAGTCATGTTGGAGTTCTTTATGTATTCTAGATATGACCTTCTTATTAGGTATGAATCAGTAAATACTTTCTCCCATTCTACAGGTTGAATTTTCTTTTTCTTTTCAGTATCTTTTAAATATAAAATTTAATTTTCACAATATCTGGCTCGCCTATATTTTCTTCTGTTGTCCTTATATTATGTTTTCCTGATCACTGGCTGTTCAGCTTTAAATTTTTATTTTATTAAAATATAATTACATAATTTCTTCTTCCCTCTCTCTAACCCCTCCCATATTCATCCTCAGCTCCTTTTCAGCCCTCAATTATATATATATATATGCACAACCTGCTTGGTCCCTTTTGCATTGCTTGTATGTATATGATTTTAGAGCTGACTATATAATATTATACAAACAACTAGGGGTCTTATCCCTTGGGAAGACTAATTCTCCATCTCTGAGCAGCTGCAAATTGTGATAATTGCCTATAGCTCTTTACCTAAAGGTAGCACCTCATGCCATTTTTCTTAACCACACTGACATATCAACTATTGTTATTGTTCAGGTCTTGTTTAAGCAGGCATATTGTAGAGATAATAAGAGTAGCTTCCCTGCCATATAGATGACACAGTCTCGATACAGACTTCCTTACCCTTGGCTTTTTACAATCTTTTCATCTCCCTTTTGATGATTTTTCCTGAGCCTTAGGTGTTAGGGTTGTGCTGTAAGTAGATCATTAGGGCTGGGTACTTCATGATCAGTTTCTTTCTGCATTTTGAACAATTGTGGCTCTCTGTAATAGTCTCCTGCTGCAAAAGAAGTGCATTTAAAGAGCAGTAAAAGCTACACTTATCTGTGGGTAAGGATAAGTATTATATTTCATTTTAGAATTACACTGGTTTAGGAAACTGGCAGTAGTCAATTCTCCTCTAAGATCCCTGACTTCACTAGCCATGCGTGGTTGGCTAAGTTTCCATAACCAGGCACAATTTCTTATTGAGAGGGCATTAAATCTAACTAGACAGATGTTGTCTACTTCCAAGATATAAGAGCCTTTATTTTACCTTATTTGTTGTGGCTCATAGGCATCACAACTGGGTAGGGTTATTGAATAATTTCCTCTCTTAGCAGCTTGCATTACACCTTTCATGTCAGATCCAGACTCATCCCTCTTACTTATGTATTCAAATTGCATAGTGCCTTCAGCAATAGGGTCTTACCTTCAACTTCTGGGAAGTAACAAAGAACAACAGCAATAGGTCTATTGTTTTGGGAGTCTCTTGACCTCCCCTGACTACCAGCAGAAAATGAGTTTTTTTCATGGCTGGTACTAAGATTTTGCTTAAATAATCTATGGCTTTTGGAAAGTGGCATCACCTCAAATGGTATGACTTTACTTAAACTATATACATATGTATGTATATACATTAAATGTTTTATATATAATTTTTGGTAAATATAAAATAATGCAATTTCCTATGTTTACCCAACCATCCCATATGTTACTTACTGATTTCGTCTCTTCCCTTCATCTCTCTCTCTCCACTCCAATTAAATTATCCCTCATTTCCCCTCTATTCAGCTATTTCCCTCTCTGACACTCCTCCCTCCATGGTCCCTTTTTACTTTCCTGATGTCTGTGGTTATTATACATTAAATATAGTCATATTTGAAGATTTGGAGTTAGGAACCACAGATTAAAATTCCACAAAATTCATAGCTTTGGAATTGTTCTGACTGAGGTGACATGGAATGAAGAATTGACAGACACAATTACAGAAAAGCTGGGATTTAGTGGGCCATATTTTCTCATGGAGACATACCAGCAGCATCCTGGAAATTCAGAATTTCTTGTATATGGCACATAAATTCAGAGGAAGCAGCTTAGCTAATTTCAGAAGGGGGAGGGTCTCTGTAGAGGACAAGTCTCTGAATGCAATCAACAGAAACAAGAAAGCCACAGTTGATATTGTTTATGCACAGTCAACATCCATCTCAGATCAGGGGAAGTCCTTGTCATTTCTATGAGACTGACCTGTGTAGGCCTGTCCCTTCTCATGAATGGCATTGAGGCATTGAGGTCCTTGTTGTGGTCATGTTGTAAATAGTACACTTTTACTGAGGTCTTCACCTGCTCTTCACATGAGAGAGAACTTGCAACATTGACTTCCTGGATTTGGTTTACCTCTCTCAGTATAATATTTTCTAGTTCCACCCATTTCTCTGGAAAGTTCATGATTTCATTTTCCTTTAGAGCTGAATAGTATTCCATTGTGTGTTATGCATCACATTTTCATTGTCCATTCATCAGTTGAGGGACATTTAGATTGCTTCCATTTCCTAGATATGGCTAGTAGAACAGCATTGAACATGGCTGAGTAGAATGCCAACATCTTTGGGCATATGCCAATGAGCAGTATAGTGTTTTGAGAATTCTCCACACCAATTTCCATAGTGGCTAGGCCAGTTAGTAATCCTACCAACAGTGAGTGAGGCTTGCTTTTCTCCACACCTTTTCCAGCATTTGTTGTTGGTGGTTCTTTTGTTGATATGTGCCCTTCTAATTGGGAGAAGAATAAAAACAAAGTTGTTTTGATTTCTGTTTCCCTATGCTAAGGATGATGAGCACTTTATAAGACATTTCTTAGTCATTTGCATTTCTTGCTTTGAGAATTCTCTTTAGATCCCTAGCCTAAGCCTTTTTAAACTTTGTTTTTTAATTTCTTCATATATTCTGGATATTCATCCTCTGTCAGATGGACAGCGGGAAAAGATGGACAGCTGGAAAAGATTCTCTCCTACTTTCAGAGCTTTGTCCATTGTGTGTTATGCATCACATTTTCATTGTCCATTCATCAGTTGAGGGACTTTCAGAGCTTTGTCTTTACTTGGTTCTTTAGTTGTGCAGAGGATTTTTAAGTTTTACAAGATCCCACCTGTCAGTTATTACCTTTAATTCCTGGGCTAATGGAGTACTAGACAGAAGCTCCTTTCCTACACCTAAATCACATAGGGTACTGCCTATATTTTCTTTTAACTGTTTCAGCATTTCAGGTTTCACATTGAGTTTTTTGTTCCATTTGGAGTTAATTTTGTGTAGAGTGGTAAATATGATATAATTTCATTCTTAAAAAAACCTCTTTATTGGTCCTTTGCGACCCCAATTTTATTCATCTTCCCCTCCCCTTGTGTCGCGTCCCCCTCGACCAGCAAGGACGACACAACTCAAAAAAGCTCTTCTCAAGCAGTTTATTCAGGTCCCTTGAAAACAGTCTTCCGAATGCCCGGGCAGACCCAACCCACAGGCTAAATACTATATGAACAGCCAATCAAGTAAAGCCACGTGGTGCTATCTTAGAGGCCCACGTATGCGGAAGCAAGCCAGATCAGCGGTCTTAACCAAATATGGACTTGTTTACCACCGAGAGCACTCACCGTCGGGCTGGTGGAAGGCGGAAACCGGCGCCATCTTTAGGGCACGGCACGTCGCAGCTCTCTACAGTTCCCCCTTTTTATTTTTTCTAAAGTTGGTAGAAGTCCCTGGAAAGGCTTCGTAATCCCCCTATCTGGGGATCTCACGGTGGGCCTGAGCCTGTAGGAGGGCGGTGCTCAAACACTTACCCGTCTCTGGGTCAGCCTCCCAACTCGGGACTGCCCTGTCTTAGGTGGCCGAGACTTACCCGTCTACTCCATCATTGACTTGCCAGACCCTAATATCCGTGGAACGAATACCTCAGTGGGCAGGGAATACGCTCAGTGAAGATTTAAGGCTTCATGGCAGCGAGCCATGCCTGAGGGGACTGGCCCGCCTCAATGGTGACAAGGACCTGTATAATCATGGCTGCATTACGCTTTTGTGTGGCTCTCATCTTGTAGATGCACCATAGGCAAACCAGAGAGGCTAGTATCACCAGTATCACCACAGAGCCTACGCCTGCCCACTCCTTAAGATGATCCATAGCCGTCTGTATCCAGGAAGTCAAACCAGTAGCCAGGCTCAAATCCACCCGAGTGGAGTTGATGTGGACGATTGTCGCTCTCAGCTCTCTCATCAAATTTTCAAATTCAGCCGACCAATCCTGTAAGAGGAACTTTGACAATTGTCTAGACAGATTAGCAGCCTTTGTATAATTTTGATACTGCACGGAAGTAACACACAAACCTTGCATTTTCCACTCACACCCCAATTGTGCTAGTTGCCAAAGAGAATCAATCTGTTCTTGTATTAAATCTATGCGTTGATTAACTATCATAAGGCCTCCTTTGAGATGAGAATTCATAGAGGTCTGAGTATCCAATGCCTGTGCTACAGTGGCTGAGATGTTATTCAGGGCATTGGCAGTCTGTATAGAACTAGACAAGGCAATAGCTGAGGCAGTAGCTCCCACAGCAGCAACAGTGATGGCAGTAACAATAGCTGCAGTGATGCCAAAATCTCTTTTAAACCTGAATAGCATCATGGTATTAGGGGCCTTTACAGGAACCGGTACATATCGAGGCATTCTAGTCACCACAGCCACAGGAAAGGCTGTGGCAATCCAGCACAGGGCATAAAAACATATGCCCGGAGTGCATACTAACTTTTCTTCACCCAAGGATGCACTCCCATTACTTACAATCCACAGAAAAGGAGGCCAGAGACACACTGGCGAGGCTGAAAAGGTCTTATTGCGGTAAGAATGAAACGAAGATTTCCAAGTACCAGAGCCACTACCGCTAGAAAGATCTAATTTGGTAGCGGACCCTAGGGAAAAATTACCTCTTTGATAAATTCCTCCCCCAAGCATAATGACAGGTCCCAAGTCTATGCAACTTCCATTTACCCCACACAAAAGCCACAAATCAAAAGGATTGGTGGCAGTCTGCTGAGGATCCCTAGAAGATATATCAAGCATTCCTGTGCTGAAGACCACTGTGTAGTGGTCTCAGCAACCGAACCAGGTTTTAAGAAGTTTTCAGGTGGGGAGCGGATTCGGCGTGACAGACAACACAACTCAAGAGAAGTTTCAGTGTTGCTGCAAAGCTTTACTTTTTTTCAAAGCAGAATTTATACAGTAAAAATCAGGAAGTGTGATCATAGTTACATAGCCAAAAGCATAAACATATGTTGCTAAGAAATACCTGCTGATCTTGGAAGGAACATTGAGCTTCTTGGTGGCTCGATTGACTGTGGTCAATGAACCGGACAGTTTCTAACCATTGTGTTTCATTTTGAAACAGACCAGTATTTCAATGTCTTTTTTTCTAAATCTCTTTTTACTTCCTCAATAGTTTTTCATAACCATGAACGCTTATTTGCTTTCCCTATTACATTAGCAAGTATTGGAATGTTTTTTGATAGCTTTAACAATATCTAATGTTTTAGCTTTATTTAATGTCTACCAGGGAGGACATGATCTCCTAAGTCTTTTCATGAAACCTAAGCTATTCTTTTACCATCATCTATCATTTTCATAGGAACACCAGGTACATAGAATTTATTTGTTAATGTTTTCCGTTTTCTTTTTGTATCTTGGCTGAGATCCTAACTCTTTTTCCTGTAGAAGATTAATAGCTTCATGTACTAGCATATTAGAATTGTTCTGTATTATTTGTACAAACTGCTCTAAAGGACTATTATCTGCATCTGAATTATTCATAGTTAGTATAATGTTTGGGTTTTCTGAAACATCTAGTCTTTCTTTTTGTGGGGCTGTTGCCATCTGTTTAGGGGTAGACAGCGTATTTTAAGTTTCTTTTTCAAGTACTGCACTTCTTGGAAATCTTGTATAAGCTATGAGATAAAGTAAGCATCCAAAAGTGAAACCAAGCCCTCCGAACATCCCAACCTTTCCAGCTCCCCAGGAGACCTGATGATTCGCCCCCACAAATATCCAGGCTTCCGTCCAGCACCCCTTTTGGCTAATGGGTCATTCTTCAGGGCCTGGAAAAGCGCAGAAGAACCCCCCAGCCATACAACACGCATGTTTTTCACACAGCGGTCGTAGCCTGCACTGCTGGCGAGGCGGGTGTGGCATTCCTGTACAAGACTTATTCACTATATTACTAATCATGGGG
>CAJQZJ010031288.1:0-12277 GCA_907164525.1 Lophiomys imhausi
TTTTTTTCTTTAAACCTGAACTGTTAATATGATGTTTCTGATGAAATTTTGAGGCTTCCAACACATTTCCTATGAGTAACTGGTCAATTTCCTTGTGCCAGTGGACCTGGCAAACCTGTATGGGATCGAATATGGGTTATATATAATGGATTATTTCTACCTCTGATGACCTGTTGCAATTGTATAAATAAAGAAGTTAATTTTGTGTTAGCGGGGAAAAAAAAAGAAAGCACTAGGAGGAAGAGAATATTATTGTCACCATTTAAAATTATAAAAAAAAACACAGTATAGATATTAGGCTCAATATGGAGGAGACAGAGATACTCAAATTTGACTTTATGTTGAGTAGTTCAATATTTTGCAATGAGACAAGAGAAAGAGAAATAATTCATACATTAAAAAATTAGCAGGAAAAATGTACAGGGCATAGTTGGTCTTCCTGGCAAGAATTATAATTAGGATGACCAAAGGGGAATTTATTAATTAAAGTTATACTTATGGAATTATCACTTATCAATAGTGCCTCTGACTTAAAAGTGAATGAAAATCTAATGGGTATTTACATCCTTATATATACATAACACTAACCAGAATTTCAGTTTCAAAATCTCAATAGTATTTATGTATTTAGCTTCTCTAACTTACATTTGGCTTTATTCTGAGATGATCCTATAATTTCTAACTACCTCAGACCTCCAGAGAGAACAAGAAAACTAGAACCCTTTGTCATGTTAATATTATCGCTCAACTCTCAGAAGTAGTAATGGTGTCATAACATATGTGGCTACTATTGCAGTTAAGTTTCTACCAGACAAGTATACAAGTATAACTAGTAAAACACCACACACACAAACACACACACACACACACACACACACACACACACACACACACACAGAGGACTTTTTATAAATGATGGACAATAGGTTTTTCCTTTTTCTTGTCTTTCTTTTCTTTCTTTCTTTTTTTTTTTTTTTTGAGTGTCTGTGATGTTCTTAAAGAGGTCTAAAGTTTATTTGAAAAAGTACAGGCATAATTTGAAAATGAGGAGAACATATGGAATTTGTTTTTGGAAGACTCCAATTTTGCTCTTCCTGCCCTGCACTGGTTGAACTAAGTGCCATATTATGAGGAATGATCAATATTTAGAGTCAATTTATTGAACATCTACCAAAGACTCTTATACCCCCAGCTAGATCATTAAGAAATGGAGCAGCCACCTTTACACCTTTACACCACTGGATACATAAACTGGCATGTGAGTGCGAATAAGAGTCCTTTCCAAGCTGGGCGTGGCAGTACACACCTTTAATCCCAGCACGTGGGAGGCAGAGGCAGGCAGATCTCTGTAAGTTCAAGGATAAACTGGTCTGCAAAGTGAGTCCAGGACAGCCAAGGATACACAGAGAAACGCTGTCTCAAAAAAAAAAAAAAAAAAGAATACCTTCCTGATGGTGGAAGGTCTTGGGGAAATTAAAAAAAAAAAAAAAAGGAAGGGGATGGGTGGGTTGAGGGGGAAGAGGGTGGGAGGGTAGGACTGGAGGGGGTAGTAGGGAGGATATTTCAATGGAGATGCAACTTGAAGAAATAAAAAAATAAATTAAAAAAAAGAAATACATTACGTGATATAGTGCTCAGAGCAAGCAGGTCATTATACCCCCTTTGACTGATAAAAAACAATGACTTTGAGAGACTGTGATAGTATTTTTCAAAATTGGAGTAGCCAGTAATGACTTAATTCATGATAGGGGCCAGATATTTCTAATTCTAAATTTCTTTTTGCCTCAACTATGATCATACCTCCTACAAAAATATTTGCATGCTAATTGAGTTTACTTTAGAATTTCTCAAGTTATCATGTCTTTATCCAAGCACTGAGGCATAAATTGGTGGACAACATGAGTCAGTTTGCTATATGTCATAATAATTTTTTTCTCTCAATTTGACACAGTCTAGACCTGTTTGGAACTGTCTCCGTCAGGTTGTCCTGTGAGCATGTTTGTGAGGATTTGTTGATTGCTAAAAGATGCAGGGTGGTTCAGCACACTGTGTGTGGTACTTTCAGAGAACATGTGGGTTTGGGAAACACAAGAAAGGTAACTGAACATATAAGGGTAAGTAATCCAGTGAGAAGCACTCCTCTATGATCTCTGTTTTAGTTCCTGCCTCTAGGTTCCTGCCTTGAGCTCCTGTTCTGGCTTCCCTCAGTGATAGACTGAAACTTGTGAACTGAAAAAAATCTTCCTCTGACAATTACTTTTGGTCAGGTGCTTAGCATAGCAATAGGAAGCAAGGCAGAATGACATCATAGTGGACAGCATGGATTCCAGAGCTTCATTAGTTGGATTTGGGTCAGTTATTTCCTCTCATAGACCTATAGTTTGGGGGGAAAAGCTCACTCATTTCCTCATTTGTAAAATGGAAAAAAAATCAATTACATCATGAGGTTAGAAAGTCAGATGAATATTACATTGAGACAAATAACTCAATATTTTAGTTTCTTTTTTTAAAAGGTATTTCTATTATTTGTTCAGCAACTACTTATTTAATGTTTTTCATAGGCCAGTCCATTCTCTGTTCAACAACTCACACTCTGAATAGTTGATCTTTGTTTCATAATTTATTCATTTACTCGAAACTTTGACAACTTATACTTAATAAACATTCACAGAAATTTTTGGGAGAGATTTTGAAATCAAATATTTACATTTTCCTCTCTGGTAACCCTTAGCCACTACTAATCATATGCTACTATAAAAGTTAACACTGCCTTCCATTTATTTTGCTGAAAATCCGGATGTAACCTGAGTCTGTTTAGATTCTTTATTTGTCTCACAGTTGTGAATGCTCAGGTTTCACTGAAGAGACACTATTGGGTTTGATTACAGGAAACTGTGGCACATCTGATTCAGTTTGATGTGTCATCAGGATAGGCTCATGTTTCTTTGTCAAAATCAGAAGTTACATCTCATTCTGAGCACATGTGAATATCAGGGCTTTTGGTAAAGAATTATGGAGATGTATTTAAGTTTATTTTGTGCCAAACTGGAAATTAAGGGACACAGATCAAAATCCAAAATAAAATCGCTAAAGAACATGAAGGCTGACAGAGGCAGGATATGTTAACAGAGGAACACTCTGAAGAAGGATGTCAAAAACAATAACTATGCATACTGTGCTCATAAGAAATATCTTGTGTTTAATTAATAACAAAACATATTTAATGCAAAACTGAAAGAATGGGAGTGGTTACTTTAGGTAAATGATGATATAACACTTATATTCCATAGTAAACATTTAAAAGTGTGATTGTCGTGGACACAGAAATATTTTCTAGGAGTTCTTAAGTGTTCCGCAGTATACACTTGTGTTTAAGCTGACATTTTAGATGTTTCCCAAAGCTCAGTTAAATTTATTAAAGACAGCAGTTATTTAAACAGAGAGAGAGAGAGTGCAGTTCTATGAAGTGTAGATAAATGGATTGATAGATCAAAGCATTTCAAAGCCCCAAACACATTCCTGTCTTTATTACTGCAATGTCTAATGTGGGAGCCTCTATTCAGATGTTTACATATATTTAAGACAATCCAGTCACTGCCCCATTATTAGTATTCTGGGACAGAATGAGGTATTAATAATTGTGGTCATGGATTTGGTGTTGGGTTAATATAGCAGACTATATTAAAGGTCCTTATAAAAATAATCTGCATCTCAAGGGGCTGTAAGCAAAGAAAAAATTCAGTACATTATTTTTTTTGTCTCAAAATCCAACTAATTTTCTAATAGTTGAAATCAATGGATGATATTTTGTTTTTTAAGGTAAAGTAATTTAAGAAAATGTGATAAAATGAAGCTTTACTTTGAGATCTTATACAACATAAGGTTTTCTGTTTAGGTACACAGAGAGGAAAGAGAAACAGAGATAGAGATAGATGATAGATAGAGATAGATAGATAGATAGATAGATAGATAGATAGATAGATAGATAGATAGAAGGATAGATGATAGAGAACAACTATCTACATCTAAATAGTTTCATTTCTGGGACCTAATACTCCTGTAACACATTTAAAGTTTTTATTTATTTTTGACTCTCTAATTCCATTGTATTTATAATGACAACCAAATAATTTAAATGCATAAAATAAAAAGCATGTATTTATTTAACATTTCTTACAGAACCTATACTTTCCCACAGGTTTGTCATATATTCATTATCAAAAATATTATATGTTCACTGTTAGGTAAGTCTCCTCATAGACTTTTTAAATATATCTCTAATTTTAGGAATTTAAAGTGTGGAATGTGGGATACAAAAACTAATAAGAAAGTTGTTCCAGAAAGTGTTGCAATAAAAACGAAATCAAACCAAAAAAAAAAACAAAAAACAAAACAAAAAAAAAAAACAAAAACAGGCTAGATAGCCTGTAACATGTTTTAAATTAAGATAACATATTATGTGGGAAGTTTACATCTCTTATTCTGCAAAGGCACAGCTGTTAACTGATTTTCTTTTCCTTTGTAAATCACAAATAAATTTAACCAAGTTAAATGCATGATTCTAGAATAATTCTAGAATAACATGATTCTAATGTTATCGGCTAGTTTTCTAGGCTCTCCAAATGCAATGGTGAGTACTTTCATTTTTTTTCCTGAATTCTTTAATCATCTCCATCTTGCAGAAACCTTTCACTGGAATAGATTAATCACTTCCTCACTGAAGATCTTTGATTCATATAAATTAATCTGAATATTATCATGAATAATATTGTATAACTGGTTCAAACAATTTCTCAATCTATCTGGATCATTGCAGTTTCTTTCTTTATATTTAATATAGTATTATAAAACAATTTTTAGGAAAAAAAATCCCACCTGGAACATAATTTTACCTAGAAAGCAACAAATCTGATTGTGATTTCATTATAAGCTACTTTAACAGCTGATAAGCAAATAGTCAGTCATTTTGAACAGTGGCAGTCACTTGGAGACATAGTATGGTACACTTTCCTAGCCAAAAATGAGATTTCTTTTATCTGTGGCCACTATCTCCTTTTCCTTTATAAGTTATTAGATGGCTTATTTGCCTTTTATTATAGCATGCAGAGGTAGTGAAAGCAGAGTCAGAATATATCAATATGGTCGCCAAGTCAATGACAGAGACAATTAAAGACTATCATATCACTACTGAGCCAAAGGTGTAACTAGTCCTTCCTGTCTCTAATCTCTAAATTTTATACTAATGGATCATACTTTTTTATCTGTAAATAGTATTAATTTTCTGAACAGAAAGCAGCATAAATGGTTTGAAATCTACATTTAGATGATTAACTTTGAGAGATTCACAATATTATCCTCATTAAAATCTAATCTAATCTATAAACTTTGTTCTCCAATAGTAGTTAGCTTCAAATTATTCTAGTTTTCAAAAGACTCAAACTCTTACAGATAAAGATCAAGAGTAACCATTGCTTTGTATATGGTGAAATGATCCACAAGTATTTATATTCATGGAAAACTGGTGCATTATTGCAAATGCATCTACCCAGAGACGGTAATGCCTCAGCACTCACCTAAAGCTCTCATATATGTTTACAGCACATTTGACTTATAAACATACTAAAAAGTATGGCAGGGTACCTTGGCATACACCTGTAATCCCAGTATTTAGTACATTGAAATTGGGTGCTTACAAATTTGTGTACAACTGACATAAAAACAGAGGTTCAAAATTTTTAAAATACATAAAACAAAGAAAATAGAAAATAGAAAAAGGCACAAAATATTTAAAACTTATTATTATTATTTTTTTTTTACTGATGGCTCATGTGTAATGGCCCAACTTACTGTGGGCAGTGCCATCTTGGGGAAATTGTCCCAGGTGCTATAACGGAACATGCTCAGAAAGCCACAGGGAGCAATCCAGTAAGCAGTGTTCCTTGGTACTAGCTGCTAAGTCTTGCATCCAGGTTCCTGAGTTGATTTACTCCCTTATTTTTTCTCAGTGATAGAGTTGGATTTGGGGGTTGTAAGATGAAATAAATCCTTTTCTCCTCAAGTTGATTTTCTTCACCATGCTTATCATGGCAATAAAAGTCCATATAAGACAGATGCGTTTGGAATACCAAGACAGATATTTCTTGTAATTTGGAAAACATTTAGAAAACATTGGGAATGTCTGCTTTTTTCATTGATTTTTAATGCATTACTCCAAAGATATTGTTTTTAAACTTTCATATATTATAAAAGTTTTGAATTACAACAGGCATATTTCAACACTTTGCAAGTTCAGGTACATAACAATGCACTGAAAATATATATGTCTTAACAAAGTAAATCACATTTATTTTTGGCTCCTAAGTGTACATGAAATGTATACTTACTCTACATTGTAATCTATTTTTATGTAGTAACATTATGTCTAAAACAGTATGAATATATTAACTAAAATACATTATTGCCCAAAATTTTAAGAACCATATCTGCCTTTAATAAATTATTGTATTTTTATTGGTATTATTCATGCTTAAGGATCTACAACTGATGACTGATCAAGAAATGGTTTTTGAGAGGGCATGGTGATAAATATCTTCAAATAATGCAATATCTTTGTTTTTTTGTTTTTTTATTTAAATCTTTTTTAAATAATTTATTTTTTATTTCTTCAAGTTACATCTCAATCACAACCTTCTCCCTACTCCCCCCTCCAATCCTATCCTTCCACCCTCCTCCCCCTCAACCTCCCATCCTCTACCTTTTTTTTTTTTTTTTTTTTTAGTTTAAGGTATTTCTTATCCCCCCAACAGCTCTCCTTTTCATCCAACAAATGGTTCTTTCTGTTATAAGTATAAATACAATACAAAACAACAGAAATAAATAGGCCACAATCATGAGAATTATATGGCTTAGCATACATTCCCAATGTCCAGTCCATATGTATTTGGCACCTGACTTTAACATTCTACTATCTAACCATCTCCATGAGTTTAAAGTTCTGTATCTAACTCAGCTTTCATACTAACTTGCCTCACAATTTTAAAAATATCTTCTTAGATCCAGAACACCCTCTTGATTAATAAACAACTCAAAATTTAACTATGAGACTCTAGCTATCTATCCTTCAACCACCTCAGAGACCTGAGAGGGATAAATATATCTGATTATATAGGAAGTGCAGGGCCTGCAGCTTCCAAAACTAAGAAATGACATACCAGTGGCTGCTTGGACAGTTCCCACTTTCTCTCCATACATTACAGCATTAATCTTCAGCCATTTGGCCCCATTTCTCTTACAGACATTGACTGTAGAGCAGGAATTATGAAGGACTTAACCTACCCTGTCATGGCAGAGCTAGGCTGTCGACTTACCTGCTTCCAAGTTTTGTCCTTTGTGGACAGCAGTCTCTCTACAGTTAAAGCAAGGGGTTTTTCTTGCCAAGGGAAAGGCTTACCACCAAAACAAACATCTCCCACTGGTGATTCTTCGATGCTCATCATCTACTTGGAGTAGAATGGGGGGTGCTGTCAGGAGCTGACATGTCTCGATATCAAAAAAACTTAAGATCTTTGAATGCCATATTCTGCAGATCTCTTGAGGTTTTTGAAGATGTCCTATCTATCTCTTATATTTAGATAAGCAAATGTTGCTTGTCTCTTAGCAACTTGATTTCTGAGTAGCTTAGAAAATAACTGTGATAGATTGTAATAGTAACTAACAAAATGACACGCTTGCATGACTATTAGTTTCGAATTCATAATTATCCTAAACAGTTTATGACAATTGGTAACAAGAGGCCAAAACTTTACATTTCATTTTTAAGCATTACTAGGTACAATACCTTTAAGAAGCATTACCCTTCATTTTGTACCAATATAGAAAGATCAATACCAATGTAGCCAAATATAATCATAATTTTGTATCAATATACAAAGATTAATACCAATGTATCCCAATACAATCTTAATTTTGCAACAATATACAAGGGTCAATACCATTGTGGCCAAATATAATCTTAATTTTGTATCAATATACAAAGGTATAAGGCCATATTCAATAATCTCCCCTTTTTCTTGACCTTTCTTATACTATGTCTATGTCCCATTTTTTCTCAAGTCTGTTCACTCCTACATAGGAGAGAAAGAAGAATACAGAAAAGAAAAAGAGAGAAGTCCCTGGGTCTAACCTCCAAAACCCATTTAACAAGACTATTTAACAGCTTGTAGTCTCTTCCCCTAAATAACATAATTTTCTATTATCCATCAAATAACCAAGCTGGGGGGACACCCTCTCCACCTTCTGGGGATGGGACGTTTTTCTCTTAAAATGACTTTCTGCTGACTTGGGATGTAGTAAACCTGTTTGGGGCCCAAATAAGAATGGAAAAATGGTTAAAATGTTAATAGAATCATTTGATGTTCAGTGCTTTTGTGCTCAGCTATTTAGATGTCCTAAGAAGCTCATAGACAGACGCTGATCTTCAGGGCTTTACTGAAGTTCTCACTGCAGCAGTCTGTGGAGCTGAACAATCTTAGCGATTTTGAGTTGTTGTGGTTGTAGACTTTTGAGGAAACAGCTATTGAGGAAGTCTGCAAGGCTGGATCATCTGGGCCACTCGTCTTCTTTGGTGTCTGATCTGTTTTCTGCTGAGGTTCCATTGTCCAGTTGTCCCTGGATTCCTAAATGGATTATTTAAATCTCCTGAAATATAAGAACAGAGCCCTGCCCTAATCCTAAGTCTGGGACAATTACCTTTTTTTTTGGCGGGGGGGGATCAGGTAATATTTTTCCTGGAGCAAATTTGGTCTTTTGACAATATATAAAATATTACCTTTCAATCCGGATTAAAGAAGAAATTATTTTGATATTTTTGAGCTAAACAAACCATTAGTGTATATATTTTGACATCTCAAAGGACAATTTGTTTGAATTTCAGCATGTCTTTTGTAAGTAGCTTTCAAACTTAAATCCTTCCAAATCCTATGTGCCTGTCTCTGCATTCTAAGTATTGGGATGAAAACATGTGGTTCCCAACTGAAGGGATTAAAGATGTGCTCCACATCCCCTGGATCGAAGTTTTTTCTCTATTTAGAGCTTGTCTTGTATCAGGCTGACCTTGAGCTCTGAGATCTGCTTGTTTCTGTCTCTAGTGTGTTGGTATTAAGGTGTATTCTTCTTGAATGATGGGATTAAGGGTGTGCACCATCACCACCCTATTACTTTTAACTGTAGAATTTATAAGACAACTAACAATATAGTGATCCTCCTGTCTCGGCTGGAGGTAATGCAATGGGCTAACACCATGCCTTTCATGTATTTTACCTTAGCTCTAAGTTTTTTCAACTCTTGTAGGTTTGTAAAACCAGGTTGAACAGCTATAACCTTTAATTTATTTACAGTGTTTTAAACCTGTTACCTGTTTTTTAATACCAAACCATGGAAATACCCTATACCTCTACAAAAAAAAAAAAAAAGAACTTTTAAGCTGCTATCAAGTTTGTGTAATCTATGTGGCCACCTGTAGTCTAACATTCTAATCTGAAATTAAGGCCATTTTCCTTTCATACCAGTAAGGCAAGTATACCTTTGGTAAATTATAGTTTGAAATTTTTGTATTGTATTTTTATTATATTTTTAAGATTATTAACTCTTTTCTCTTCTTTAAAAAGTATTATTTAGGGATCCAAGATGGCGCCGACCATAGAGCAGTGCATCTGAGTAGTAGGTGAATGAGATTAGTCATTGTGGAGTGAATGTGAGGTCCCCTAGCCTACAGTGAAACACAGATGGTGTCTGAATGTCCACAGTGAACATTGAGACCGGTCACCAGGTAAAAGAGCCCACGCAGTTCCCGGGAACACAACCCTGAGATCAGCCAGCTCCGTCACCGGTCTGGAGAGGAGCTCTGGCTAGAGATCTAGCCCAGGAGCGGATCCAGCCCACGGCTCCAGCCACAGACCAGCGGCCCCGCCTATCTGCCTGATATCCAGCCTGCACTCGAGCCGCACCACAAGAGCAAAGGTAAGTGAGATTATTTTTTTCCGGAGTTTCCAACATGGTGGCACAGTGTGCACTGTAGCGGAGAGGCAGAGACCTAACCCAGTCACATCAAAGCAATTAGGAGCCAAGACTGCCTGCAAACAGAGCCCAGGACAGTGTGTTCTCCACAAATACTGGGGCGGGTGGGTCACTCACCCTAGCACCCAAGCATCTGAGGCAGTCAGCAACAGGCTCACTGAGGCCGGCATCTGTTGTGGGTGGAGCTCCCTGCCTGCATAGTCAGCCCAGCTGGGGAGCCAGAACGACTGGGTCAGTGAGAGGAGAACACAGACCCAACCACAGCTCTACCTGCCTTTCTGAGGAGACCTGTCAGCTCCCAGGTCCTCAGAGGCTAGCCCTCTCCCCACTCCAATCCCCTCTATATTGGTCCAATTGGGCCACAAGCAGTTGAGGAGAGCAGCAGCCACCCTCCTCTCCGAGAGCCAGTCAGTCTATTACAGGAATCTGCCCGCCATCTGGAGGCAAACACCAGGATCTCAGGATCAGCCAACCCCCAGGGCAGGGAGCTTTCCTGAGCACCAAGGTCAGGTAACAAAAGAAATAAACAGATAACACCTGGGTCCATCTGATAACAAAAGGTCAGCACAAGAACATGGTAAAAAAAAACCAAAACAATAGGATGTCTCCAGATCCTAGCAATAATGCTACAGACAACTCTGGACAGCTGAACCCAATTGAAGCAAAGGAAAATGACCTTAATCCTACACTTATATTAATAATAGAAGGCCTAAAGGAGGAAATCAAATACCTCAGAGAGCAACAACAAAGTACTGCAAAGGAGGTGATAGAAATGAATAAAGCACTTAAAGGAATGGAAGACCTGAAAAGTGAAGTTGAAGCAATGAAGAAAATCCAATCTGAGACATCCATAGAACTGGAAATCCTTAAGAAAAGAATCGGAACTACAGACACTAGCATCACCAACAGAATACAAGAGATGGAAGAAAGAATTTCAGGCTCAGAGGATAAAATTGAAGAAATGGATACATCTGTCAAAGAAAATGTCAAATCTAAAAAAGTCCTGACACAAAACCTTCAGGAAATCAAGGACACAATGAAAAGACGGAATCTCAGAATAATAGGAATAGAAGAAAGAGAAGAGTCCCACCTCCATGGACAGGAAAATATCTTCAACAAAATCATTGAAGAGAATTTCCCAAATCTAAAAAAAGAGATGCCTATAACTGTACAAGAATCTTACAGAACCCCAAATAGATTAGACCAGAAAAGAAAATCTTCCCGCCACATAATAATCAAAACACTAAATGTACAGAACAAAGAAAGAATTTTAAAAGCTGCTAGGGAAAAGGGTCAAGTAACATATAATGGCAAACCTATCAGAATCACACCTGACTTTTCTTCAGAGACTCTAAAAGCCAGAAGGGCCTGGACAGACATCTTGCAGACCCTAAAAAAACACAAATGCCAGGCCAGACTACTATTCCCTGCAAAATTGTCAATCAACATAGATGGAGAAAACAAGATATTCCATGACAAAGCTAAATTCAAACAATATCTATACACAAATCCAGCTCTACAGAAGATGTTAGAAGGAAAACTTCAACCCAAAGAGGTTAACTACACACAAGAAAGCACAGGAAGCAAATAGCATGCCTGCAGCAAAAACAAAAGGAAAGAAACTCACTCACACACTATTTCTACCAACATCAAGATGGCAGGAAGTAACAATCACTGGTCATTAATATCTCTCAACATCAATGGACTCAATTCCCCAATAAAAAGGCACAGGCTAGCAGAATGGATGCGAAAACAGAATCCCACATTCTGCTGTTTACAAGAAACACACCTCAGCAAAAAAGATAGATATTATCTCCATGTAAAGGGCTGGAAAAAGATATACCAAGCAAATGGACCCAAGAAAAAAGCTGGAGTAGCAATTCTAGTATGCAACAAATTGGATTTTCAACCAACATTAATCAAAAGAGATGGGGAAGGACACTATATACTCATGAAAGGAAAAATCCACCAAGATGAAATTTCAATACTAAACATCTATGCCCCAAATGTAAGACCACCCACATTCATTAAAGAAACACTACTGAAGCTCAAATCCCACATTGAACCTCACACATTAATAGTGGGAGACTTCAACACACCACTCTCACCACTGGACAGATCAACAATGCAGAAACCAAACAGAGAAATAATGAACCTCACAGATGTCATGAATCAAATGGACCTAATTGATATCTACAGAACA
>CAJQZJ010031293.1:0-10765 GCA_907164525.1 Lophiomys imhausi
CTTTCTTTACTTTTTCAATATAATTAACTTTAGTCTTTGAGCATATTAATAACTACTGTTTTGAAGGCCCTTTCTCTTCAATCTTATAATGTCTCTTCACATTCATAGACATTTCCTTTTGACTGCTTTTTTTTCCAGGTCCTATTATACTGGTTCTTAACATGTGCCATGCTTATTTTTGTTTTTGGAACTGGGCATTTTAGATAATATTTACAGCATTTCTGTGTACTGGTCTGCTCCCTCCTGGAGCCTATTATTGTCCACTTATTTGTTTAGAAACTAGTAGGCTGTTTTGGTGGTTTCTGCCTTATTACTACCCGCTTCTCTGTTAACCCTCTTACTAACTCTCTTATTTTGCTTCTTAGGAGGCAAGTTTTTTGTATGCCTGCAGTCAGCCTGAGACGATAATGGTTTGGGCACAGATCTCTTGTCTCTTGCCCAGTTTCCTATAGTATTTGTTGACAGAGTATTGTTTCCAACATGCCCTGGGGCATAAATTGTTACACTTAACTCAAAACTTGGTTCCTTTGAAGAGATGGTTGCTAAGGTCAGTGTTTGAGACATTTTTTTCCGACTCCTAGAAAGCCTCTTCTGATTGTCTCACTTTAGTTTTTTGGTTTTCTCAGGCACACCAGTTTACCCAATTTAGCTTCTGAGCTATAATTCTACTAATCTCTTCCCAACTAATCATCTTTGCTTTTAAGAGCAACTTTTAGTCTGAAATGTTTTTATATCTAGTTACAAATGTAGTCAATTTTTTTACAAGACAGGATTTCTCTGTGTAACAGCCCTGGCTGTCCTGGATTCACTTTGTAGACCAGGCTGGTCTCAAACTCACAGAGATCCTTCTGCCTCTGCCTCCCGAGTGCTGGGATTAAAGGCGTGCACCACCACACTCAACTGTCAATTATGTTTTAAAAAAGATTTGGTTTTGCTATATTAACTGCATATGTATGTGTGTAGGTGTGTACATGTGAGTGCAGGTACCTGAAGAGGCCATACGAGTCATTCCCCTTGAGTTGCAGTCGCAGGAACTTGTAAGCCTCCTGATGTGGGTACTGGGATTTTGAACTTGAGTCCTCTGGAAGAGCATTATGACAGCATATGATCTTAATCGCTAAGTCATCTCTCCATCCACTGCAGTCAATTCTTACTCCTAACAAAGTCTCCCAGACACAGCCTGGAGCTGGAGGGGACAGTTGGTCTATTTGGGAGTGATAGCTTCACCAATTTGAGAATTGAGTGCTGGAGTGGAGAAGTGGAAGTGTTGGCTTACCTTGTGTAGAACTGATGTGTTATGAGCCAGGACCAGAGTAATTGATCTTCCTTCTCAATAGTGGCATACCCAGGGTAGTGAGATTTTTATTTAGCTCTTAAGCACAGTAAATCAGAGCTTAGCTTTAGAAACCACTCACTGGAGTCAAGGGGTAGCAGTGTGATATTCTACCATTCTCATAAAGGTAGCCATTGGATTAGGACCCCAGGAGGGGTTCTGTACCAATCTCAAGTAGACTTTTTTATCATACAACCTGCGAGGGAACAGGGAATGTGTTCTGGATCATCTCTTATCTGATTTTTACTACTCGTACTGAGCCCTAGGAGACTTTCTAAAGTAAATCTTATTTTATATACTAGGTAGGTCTTATGAATTATTTTTTTACCAGTTTTGTGGAGGGCCACTACTTCAGTAAGTGTGTTTTCATACCAATTGTAGGTTTTTCTTTTTGTTGTTTGAAAAGGGCTCTTGTTATATACCTGGCTAGCCTAGAACTTGCTATATAGACCAGGCTGGTTTCAAACTTACAGTGATCCTCCTTGTCACTTGGCCTTTCCACTGCTGGAATTACAGGCATACTTTAGTAGGGTATACTTTTCCTTATTGATGGTCTCATGCCCTTTTGCTTCCGGCATACAACAAAATAGTCTATTTTTTTCTCGTTGGTGTGTAGGAGATAGTCTCATTGAGGCCTAGGCCACCCTTTATTTTAGTATGCTTACTTTGTGTGTTTCATGTGGAAATTGATTTGGGTCTTGTGGTGGTTTGAATAAGAATGGCCCTCATAGGCTCATCTGCTTAAATACCTGGTCCTCAGTTGCAGTTTGAGATGTGAGCTTACTGAGCTCTTCCTGCCACTGTGCCTTTGCTTTGCCATCATGAACTCTATCCCTCTGAAATCAGAAGCCCAATTAAGTACTTTTTAATGTATTGGCTTGATTATTATTTTATCACAGCAATTCAAAAGTAACTAGGATAGATTCCTTACTTTTTCTTGGAGAAAGTATCTCTTTGTATAGCCATGGCTGTCCTAGAACTCACTATATAGACCAGACTGGTCTCTAACTCAAAGAGGTCTGTCCTGCCTCTGAAGTGCTGTGATTAAAGGTGTGTGACACCATTTCCTGTTTTCATTTGTTGGCCTTGACCCCATGAGCAGAGGATTGGACTCTCATCTGGTACTAAGTCTGTCCTTCCCACTTTTCCACTTCTAACTGGCTGCAGATAGTTAACCAACTATATAAAAGTTAAAAGACTTTGTTTCATGCTTTACATTCACTGAAGTGGGACTGTAACAACAACATTGGGCAGATAATTCTGATTCTATTTTCCAGAGATCCTAGTTCACATTCAATTTTCATAAGTGAATACTAAGAAGATCCCAAATATAATGGGAGTGAAAAACTAAAGTTATAGGAAAAAAACACAAAAGATGTCTATATGTTAGTACAGAATTTGAAAGAGTAGGGGGTGATTCAGCGACATTTAAAGTACTTGAAAACTGATTACTTAAACAGCTTTTTACTACTTCTGTGATAACTGTACTTACTGGAGACATAGGCTGTAACACAGAGACATGGGATACAGTAACTGGAAGAGGGATTTAATGTACAAACAAAAAAAGAATGGCTTAGACTAGTAACCATTGTCATTTGGGCCTTTGTTACAAAAGACCAAAAATCAAGTGGCTTATGAGCAGTAGGAATTTATTTTCCACAGATCAGGATAGCAACAGATGCAGTATCTGATCCAGGCCAATTCTCTGACTCTTAGGTGGTACCTTTCAGCTATATACTCACCTGGTGAAGGAAACTAGCTGTGTGTGGCCTCATTAATAAGGGTACAAATCACATTTATGAGGGCTCTGCTCTTATGCCCTGTTTACTTGCCAGTGACCTCAGCCTTTAAATTCTGCACAAGCATACGTGTGTATGCATTGGTATACATGGTTTTTTGGATTTTATTCTTTAGGTGCTGTCTTAATTAGGGTTTCTATTGCTGTGAAGAAGAGACACCATGACCACAGCAACTCTTATAAAGGAAAAATGTAACTGGGGCTGGCTTACAGGTTGAGAGGTTTAGTCCATTATCATCATGGTGGGAAGCACAGCAGTATGCAGGCAGACATGGTACTGGAGAAGGAGCCCAGAATGCTACATTGGCAGGCAACAGGAAGAGAGAGTGACGCTGAGCCTGGTTTGAGCTTCTGAAATCTCAAACCCCATACTCAGTGATATACTTCCTCCAACAAGGCCACACCTCCTTATATGAGCCTGTGGGGACCATTTTCATTCAAACAACTACATTCTACTCCTTTGCCCTGATAGGCTTGTAGCCATATCATAATTCAAAATGCATTTAGTCCAACTTCAAAGTCTTAATAGTCTATAAGAGTCCAAAGTTCAAATTCACTTCTGAGACTCCTAGTAATCTCTTAATTGTATCCCTCTGTAAAATCAAAATCAAAAGGCAGATCACATACATATGGCAAAGAATATACATTATTATTCCAAAATGGGGAAAAGGGAGCATAGTGAGGAAATAACTAGACCAAAGCAAGACTGAAAACCAACTGGGCAAGCTCCAAACTCTGCATCTTCATGTCTGATATCAAAGCACTCTTCAGATCTCCAACCCCTTTCATCTTTGTTGACTGCAATACAATTCTTTCTCTTGAGCTGGTTCCACTCCATGCAGCTTTCCTTGGCAGGTAATCCATGGTCTGGAATCTCCAACATCTTGGAGTCTTCAAAGGCAAACCAGGCTTCACTTTCATAGCTTCATGCAATGGCCTCTGTAGACTTCCATCCAGGGACATCTCTGCACATGCCTGGTCTCAGTGGCTTTCCTTAGTCTTGGTGGGAGCCTCCATAACTCCTTTTTTGTATCCTGACTTCAAAGCAAAAATCACATGGCAGAAGCTGCCAAATTTAACTACTTTCTGGGGCTGGAACTTGGCCTCTGCATTCAAATACATTTTCACTAACTTTCGATTTTTAATGGTTTCCTTCACTGCCTAAGCTTAGTTTTTTTTGGAAATTGCCTATAGACCAGGCAGGCTTTGAACTCTGAAACACATCCATACATTGTGTATACAATGTTAGCTTCTAAAAGCAGAATAAATAGCTATTAATCATAAACTGAATAGGTATTTTTTCCATTATTTTAAATCGTGTGTGTGTGTGTGTGTGTGTGTGTGTGTGTGTGTGTGTGTGTCCTTCTGTGAGTCTGTGTGTGGGTAGGGTATGTGCTTGTGAGTGCATGAAACCCTAGAACCCGGAGGTGTCCTCTGGAAGAGCACTGAGTTCTTTTTTTATTAATTTATTTATTTGTTGCTTCAGGTTACATCTCCATCATATTGTCCTCTTTCCCCCCTTCCCAGCCCCCCTCCCACCCTCTACCCCCAACCCTTCCATCCCACTCCTCTGGAGTGGAGTGTCCCTACATAACAGTCTCCCACCCCAGTTCAGCAGTCATATGAGGGCCAAGAGCCTCCTCATACACTGGGGGCCTACAAGGCAGCACCACCAGTGAAAAGTGTCTCATTGCCAGGGAGAGAAAACTAAAAAAAACATACAAACAAAAAAGAGTCTATGTCCATGTTCCCTTTGGTGCATTGGTTGTGGTATAATTATCCTTTACTATATGGCTAAAATCTGACTATAAGTGAATAGATGCCATGTGCATCCTTCTGAGTCTGGGTTAGCTCACTCAGGATGAGCTTTTCTAGTTCCATCCATTTGGCTGCAAACTGCATAATTTCATTGTTTCTGATAGCTGAGTAGTAGTCCATTGTGTACATGTACCACAGTTTTTTAATCCATTCTTCGGTTGAGGGACATCTGGGTTGTTTCCAGTTTCTAGCTATTACAAATAAGGCTGCTATGAACATAGATGAGGCAACTTCCTTGTGATTCGGTGAGGAATCATTTGGATGTATACCCAGAAGTGGTATGGCTGGGTCCCGAGGCAGAGCTATTCCTAGTTTTCTAAGATATCACCATACTGACTTCCATAGTGGTTGTACATGCCTGCACTCGCACCAGCAGTGGAGGAGGGTTCCCCTTTCTCCACACCCTCACCAGCAAGTTCTTAACCCTGAGTAACTTCTCCAGCCCTAAATAGATATTCTACAGGTAGAACTGACTTTGTATCATTCAAGAGTGCAACTCACTTTGTGGACTAATTTAGTAGAAATAATAAAGGTAAAATATTGGTCAAAAGAGTTAGATTCTTGTCTTGGCTCTGATGTTATGGGATACTAGAAAATAATCATTAAACAGTATACAGTAATTAAAAAAAGATTGTTAGGAAGCTGTTTTTTCCCCTTGGATGGAGGGGTGGGGTGGGGCAAAAAGATCTCACTGTGTAGCCCACACTGGCTTCAAACTCATATTCCTTTGTCAGCCTCCAGAGTGCTGAGATTATAGACACATGCTCCTGAACAGCTTTGTTTTCTGGAGAAGGTGATGTACTAAACGCAGCTGTTCTATGACAAAGTCAGGACAGTTCCTCAGCAGTAAGGAAGACTAGCAGCAGAGTTATAAAAGTTGTAAATAAGAATGAAGCTTCCAGGGATAAGAAAGGATAAAGAATGGTAACAGAATGTCTTATTGTGAAAATGGCACTGGGGATTGAGAAGATGAGTTCTGAAGATGCATTCAGAATCGTTGAATAAGTAATATTTTTTTAACCCTTGACACATTGTTTTGAATTAGTTATTAAGATTATAGAGGGGAATAAAAGTTTCTAAAACTGTTTCTAAACTTTAATAACATTAGTCCCTTTGAGAATCTAATAAAAGCCATGTACTTTTTCTTAGAAAAATGAAAATACATACATGCTTAATTTCTAATCAGTTTTAAGGAGATTATGTACCCTGTCACCCTGATTAAGAACCCCTGATTGGGCTTGTGATATGGCACAGTGAATAGAAATGCTTAGCAGGTAAGTCGACAGCCTAGCTCTGCCAAGACAGGGTAGGTAAGTCCTTCATAACCCCTGCTCTACAATCAATGTCTGTCAGAGAAACGGGGCCAAATGACTGAAGATCGATGCTGTAATGTATGGAGAGAAAATGGGAACTGTCCAGGCAGCCACAGGTATGTCATCTCTTAGTTTGGGAAGCTGCAGGCCCTGTACTTCCTATAAAATCAGATATATTTATCCCTCTCAGGTCTCTGAGGTGGTTGAAGAACAGATAGCTAGAGTCTCATAATTAAATTTTGAGTTGTTTAGGAGTCAAGAGAGTGTTATACATCTAAGAAGATACTTTTAAAATTGTGTTGCAAGTTAGTATGAATGTTGAGTCAGATATAGACCTTTAAACTCATGGAGATGTTTAGATAGTAGAATGTTAAAGTTGGGTACCAAATACATATGGACTGGTCATTGGGAATGTACGTTAAGCCATATAACCCTCATAACTGTGGCCTAATTCCCTCTGTTGTACTGTATTGTATTTGTTATTATAAGAGAAAGAGCCATTTGTTGGA
Organism: Lophiomys imhausi; assembly: GCA_907164525.1. NCBI lineage: Eukaryota > Metazoa > Chordata > Mammalia > Rodentia > Muridae > Lophiomys > Lophiomys imhausi. The sequence continues at coordinate 6,772 of CAJQZJ010031293.1, forward strand.
CTGAAAGGGGAAACTGTAGGGGGAAATAAGATATACCTTAAACTTAAAAGAAAAAAAAGGGAAGAGGATGGGGGGTTGAGGGTGGGAGGGTGGGACTGGAGGGGGAATAGGGAGGGGACTGCGATTGAGATGTAACTTGAAGAAATAAAAAATAAAGGAAAAAAAAAAAAAAGAAATGCTTACTGTGCAAGCCTGATAATCTGACCTGAGTTCAGTCCCTGGACCTCATGGTGGAAACAGAAAACCAAATGAAACTTGTTTTCTGATCTCTATACCTCCCCACCACACACTAAAAGCAAACAAACAAAACAAAACAAAAAAAAAACCCCAAAAAACAAAACTGACCCTTGATACTCTGATATAATAACGTGGGTTAGTAGGTCTCTACTCAGGTTCCCCCTAGTGGCAGGATAAAAAGAGCCTGTCTGAGTAATGGCGCATGAAATGGAATGGAAACCTATACCAAAGTTTTTTATTAAGTCAAGATTAAGTCTGTGTTATGTTGTTATTCATTATGAGGTCTGATAAGATGGAGAATAACAGCCCAAGGGACGTATGTATATATTGGGGTTTTATTTGGGGATAGGATTAAAAGCTAGCTTAGATGGGCTTAGATTACTCAAACCAGGCAAGGCTTGTTAAGATCCATCAGGTGTCTCTGTGATCATTTATAATGGTGGGTTGAGGATTAATACTGCTGACCAATTAACTATCATATAAATACTGATAATAATTTAAATAATTATTTCTACACTGTAGCTTAGCATTTGAAGCTCTAAAGCATTCCAGTTAGCTAGCTTGAGAGCTGTGTTAGCTATTTCTCTAATACATACCTGTATCTGCTATCCACCCAGACTTGTTCCATGCTTCTTGGGCTCATGCCTTTTCATTTTCTTCATGTTTTCCATACTTGCCTATCAAGCATGTCTTTTCTGACTCCTTCCTGCTTATTTTCAGATCTTAGTTCGAAGGTTAGTTTATTCTAGAGTGTAATTTGTATAGGCTCTTAAGGCATTGATTTTTTTTTTGTCATCTGAGTCCCTGTAACACCAATTCTTACAAGTAGTTATCATATATGTTTTGTGGGGGAGATAAAATTTTATGGGTAAAAATGAGAACTACATTTCTCTCATCTTTTGTCATCCATAGAGCTCAGCATATTTTCTTGCATGTAGTAGGCACTCATTTGTGAAATGAATGATGAAATCCTTAACTAAGCTAAATTGAAGTCTTTTTTTTTTTTTTTGAGACAGGATTTCTCTGTATAACAGCTCTGGCTGTCCTGGACTCACTATGTAGACCAGGCTGGCCTTGAACTCACAGAGATCCGCCTGCCTCTGCCCCCCAAGTGCTGGGATTAAAGGCGTGTGCCATAAATTGAAGTCTTAGTAAAGAATAAATAATATTTACGTCAGCGTTATTTAGAATTAAAGTCTCACTTTCTTGACCAGAGCTTCATAAATAAGCCCATTGCATTTTTGTCACTGATATACAGTATTGTGGGAGGGTAGCATCACTTTGAATGTTTTTTATTTGTTTGTTTTTTTGACACAGGATTTCTCTATGTAGCCCTGGCTGTCCTGGAACTTGCTCTGTAGACCATACCGGTAGGCCTTGAACTCTGATCTCTCTGTCTCTGTCTTCTGAGTGCTGGGATTAAAGACATGCACTGCTGCTGCTACCAACACCCAGGTTGAATGTGAGGTTTTACTTCTATAACTAAAGCACTTATACTTTTTAATCCTATTTCTTTTTGTAGTGCTAAGGATTGAACCCAGGGCCTTCCTTGTACGTACAATGCTAGCTGAGCACTGTGTCACTGAACTACATGATCACCTATTCAGAATTTTTGGATATTTTTTTTTTGTAGATATCTTTTTCTAAGAAAAATGACTGATAGGATATATCTCTTTGAAGAGTAGTACATAAAATTTACCCTTTGTAAAATTTTACCTTCAGGCTATAACTTGTAATGCTCATTAGGCTTCTGATCAGATTCCCTTTACTACTTCCAGAAGAGAAAGAGATATTAGAATGGGGAAAGTATATCCTAGAGATATAAGTTTTGTTTCTCCAGTACTGATGTTTTAGCAGAGTTGGTGACTTGGTATTCAAACCTCAGTTTTTCTTTTTTCTTTTTTTAAAATTTAAATGCATTAAGGCACAACTGAGCAGTATTTATTTATTTATTTTTGTTGGTTTGCGACAGGGTTTCTCTGTGTATGACTGGCTGTTCTGGACTTGCTTTGTAGTCTAGGGTAGCCTTGAGCTAACAGAGATCTTCCTGCTTCTGCCTACCAAGTACTTGGATTAGAAGCATGCGCCATCATGCCTGACAACAACTGAGTACTATTAATCTATTTTAATCCTCTAAAATAATCTGGCTACATCTCTGCCAAAATCCCTGAGATATTTGAAATTTATGGCTTTCTCTGCGCCAGCTGCTCTCTCATGATGCCTCCTGGACCTCTCCTCGTGGTTGAATCCCTCACTTCTCTCTTTCTCTCCTCTTCCCCTGGCTAGCAGGAAGTCCAGTCCTATTCTCTCACCTGCTCAGTCATTGCTGTTAAGCTTCTTTATTGACATATCCGAAAACAATTGGGGAGCAATGTTTACACAACATTAACTAGGAGATTCTCAGAACAAGGATTGCAACCAGATATAGTGGCACAGAAATCAGCATTCGAATCATTACACACTGCACAATAACGCTACCATAACATCCAAGAAAACAAGGACTCACTAAAAACACAGAACCTAAAAATTATAGGAATAGATGAAAGAGAAGACTCCTGACTCCAAGGACCAGAAAACATTTTAAAATATATATAAATAAAAATCTCCAAACCTAAAGAATGAGATGCCCGTAAAAGTCCAAGAGGCATACAGAACGAAATAGATTAGACCAGAAAAGGACTTCCTCCTGCCACATAATAATTGAAACTCCAAATGTACAGAATAAACTGTAATAGGAAAAAAAGCTGTAAGAGAAAAAGGGCAAGTAACATATAATGGCAGACCCTTCAGAATCACACCTAACTTCTCCTCAGAAACTTTAAAATCCAAAAGGGCAGATGTCCTACAAGCCATATGAGACCACATGTGCCACTCCAGACTACTATACCCCGCAAAACTTTCAGTCACCATAGATGGAGAAAGCAAGATATTTCACAAATTTAATCAATGTCTATCCATAACTCCAGCCCTACAGAAGATCCTAGAAGGAAAGCACAAACCCCAGTTTTTCAAAGTAGTCTAGGGAAAAGAAGCTGGTTCTTCTATTTTTGTTTACTTATCAGTTATTTTTACTGATGTTGAGTAACGTGTGCTATAACTAGTCATTGTTATATATTTTCATATTTTAAGTGTATCTATATTTGCCAGGTATGAACTCTCTCCAACTATTCTAACTATATTGAATTTACAATTTATGTAATACACCTATATAATGGTGTATGTGTATTTGTGTTAGTTGGTTATATTTGCCATAGCAAAATATCACACACAGGAGTCTTTTGTCTTCTGTGGGCTTTTTTTTCTGTGTGTCTGTGTCCAAATTGCTGTCATTTAACAATAATTATGTCTTTAAAGAGTGTATTTAAATGAAAGCACATTCTGAATACTGGGATGTTAACACTTCAACATGTAAATTTAGGAGGCAGTCATACTTTAGCTATAATTGTGTGTGCATATTATCACCTGCTACAAAAGTAAACTAAAGCAAGTTAGAAGGATATACTATAAACCTCTGGAGAGAGGATTGGTTAGGAAACTAGGCTAGAAGACAAACTTCACCTTGCTCTTATAGATACTTAGGCAGTTTAATATATCTGTTTTTACAATAGAAAAATAATTAGGCTTTTCAATTGGTGAACTGGCCTTTTCAAATAGGTTGTATTCATATGTTAATTTATTTGAATTCTACTGGGTTTTATCTACTACTAATGCATTTTCACATCCCTGTATATATCCAGGTTTTGTTTGTTTGTTTGTT
>CAJQZJ010031294.1:811-15391 GCA_907164525.1 Lophiomys imhausi
TGAGGGGGAGGAGGGTGGAAGGGTAGGACTGGAGGGGGGAGTAGGGAGGGGATTGTGATTGAGATGTAACTTGAAGAAATAAAAAATAAATTATTTTAAAAAATGACTATTTTGGTCTTTGCTGCTCTATATAATACATTAGTTTACAGTAAAAACAATAGATGACATCAAAATGAATTACACACTCAAGAGACAAAACAGTTGCCATCATTATTCTCAAAAGTGACCCAGATACTATGATCCGTAGTCTTCAGGGAGGGAGATTTCAGAGCTCTGAGCCCTGCCTTCAGTGCATGGTATCTTCAGCAGTAGCAACTTACATTCCTTCTTTGTGGGACAACCAAGGTCAAAAGCACTAGCTTGTAATACTGCGGGAATATTTTGGACCAGCCTCACCAAACAACTCAAAATAATAGGACTTCTCATGCCTGATCCTCTTTCAGTTTTTGTAACATGATCATTGCTTCCTGAAAGCAGAATTGTCAGCCCAGATGGGAAATTTTTATTTAAACTATATGTATTTATTTGTACACCAACTTATATGTATTGTAGGTTTTTTTTGTTAGATAGGTATTAATGTGATTCATTATAATTTTTCAAATATTTTTACTGCTACTTCCCTCCTCCTTATGAACCAAATGGGCAAACAACCAACAGTCTTACCCAGCTTTGATACCTATCGAACATCACAATATCCATTATGGCATAATAACCCTGAGACTATGATAGAGCTACACATATCTTAGTATTAACCAACTGTTCTCTAATTAGACTTAAGACCCACTAAGCATAAGGGAAATCATATCTGCTTCCTGAAACTAGCCAACTACCCAGGGCTATCAATGTCATAAATCTTGGAGGAGAACCTACAACTGCCACTCTATTAAATCACCATATTGCCTACATTCTAAATGTTTATCTCTATACCCACAGATAATTGCAGACCTCATCTCTCACCAAAGAAACATCACTACTGCATCACAGAGAAACTATTACGAAAAACCATAATCATTCAAATGCACAGTTGGGTAACCAAGCTCCAATAGATACATCTACAGAACTACAATTGTAGCTCCCAAAGCACAGGCATCACTGCTCAACAGAGCGTGGAAAGATTGCAGGATCTAGAGGAAAAGTGAGTTTATTGAGAGACTGTGTCATCTAGGAATGTCAGAAAATACAACCCTAAATTCTTACCAACTTGAGAGCCTATATATAGTTGAAAAAGAAAAAGAGACAAAGTTAACTAGAAATGGGAAAGCCCAGGAGGGTTCAATTCTAGAAAGAACTGCAAGCAATTAAGGAATGCTGAGAGCAAGAGAGCAGTCTTCCCCAGAGAAGAGCACAGAGATTGGTTATCAAATACCAAATGATCAGTTCTGAAAACATACTTACAAGTAACATTATGCAGACTGTGTAGGTGTGTGTGTGTGTGTGTGTGTGTGTTACAACAATTAATAAAAAAGGAAGACATGATTTTGAAAAAAAGCAAGAAGGGGTACAGGCAGTATCTAAAGGAAAAAAATGGAATGGGGAAATGATGTAATTATAGTAAAATTGCAAAAATTAAAAGAAATAATTGAAAATGTAAATCTAAAAAAAAAAAAAGTAAGTCGGACATTCAATTCTACCGTACGTCTCCAGGATATGCAGGACCCCAGGAGAACATGGACGACTGAATGAACTAAGCAGACCTCATATGGGCTCACAGAAACTGAAGCAGCAAGCAGGTCTTCTGCACTAGGCCTTCTGTGTATACATGATGGCTGTTATCTTGGTGTTTTGTGAGACTCCGAGCAGTAGGAGCAGGAATATCTTTGAGGTTTTTGCCTTCTTTTGGGAGTCTTTTCACCCTCTTGGGTCACATTGCCCAGCCTTGAGGTGAGTGATTTTGCCTTGTCTTATTGTACCTTGTTTTGTCATGTTTCGCTGATGTCTCTTGGAGGCCTGTTCTTTTCTGAAGGGAAATAGGGGGGTTGTGGATCTTGGAAATTGGAGAAGTAGAGAGGCAAGCTGGGAGGAGTGGAGGGAGAGGAAATTGTGTTTGGGATGTATTGTTTGTGAGAAGAATCTGTTTTCAATAAATAAATAAATAAATAAATAAATAAATAAATAAATAAATGAATGAATGAATGAATGAATGAATAAATAAATAAATACATACATACATACATACATACATAAATTATAAATAATATTTTCAGGTAGAAATTAGAAATTTCCCACTTAGTGATGAACATTCACAGTCATATAATCTCATCACTTTGACCAGTCACTTATGTAATCACTTTGCATTACCCTGAGGGAGATCCAAGGAGCATCAAAGAGAGGAGGCGAATAGAATGTAGGAAGTGGAGAATAAAGACAAGTTCTATGATGTCCTGTCTTTTGAGGTTGTGGCCACTGACTACTAAGTAGTCATTCATGGATGATCCATATTTGTGGGCATATGTGAAATTCTAATGGACAGAGTGTTAAATAAAAGAAATTAAAGGAAAAAAAAGAAATAAAGAGGAAGAAACGAAATCTATTGGAAGAACTGGAGAAGCTCCTGTACTGGGGGAAATGGAAAATGACTATGATTATAGAAAATTTATTCATGTATGTTATTCTCAAAGAATAAATTTTAAAAACAAATCAGAAATTTTCTGTTTCTCTAAACATGGGGAATAAAATTAAGTGAGATAATTTAGCAATGAAGTGGAAAGCATATGGAAAATAAAGTAGAAATTATGAAAATGGAAAGCTTGGTAAAAATAAATATTGTATTAATAGGCATAATAATAGGTTTAGATACAACAGGCAATATTTATATTTTAAACATATATAAAATAACTTAAAAATGGAAATATCTCATCACTCTGGTGAGAAAAATAACAAGTCCAGTGACAAACTAGAGAGATATTACAGTTAATAAAGACTGAGCCCTGTTAGTCCAGGAATGTCTGTATTTTAAACATATTCAATAAAGATCTGTATAAAGTAGTCGATTCAATATATTTAGAATATGTTTTTTGTGTGGCACCAACATTAATCTATTATAATAAATGATGGAGGTTTATTCTTGCAAAGTAAAGAAATCATTTTTGATCAATTTTATCAGAGAAACTTCAAATATTTTTTAAAAGTTTATAACAGGCAAAAATGTTTTGTTCATATAATTATAAAACTCTGGAGGCTAAGACAAGAAATTGCTGAATCCTAGTGTAGTCTGGGCTATGTAGTGAATCTAAGCCGGCCTAGGCTATAAAGTGGGGGTATTTGTTAAAAAAAAAGGAAGAAAGGAAAGAAATATGTGAACAACATCAGTTACACAAATAAGGAAATAACTGCACAAAAGGACTTTTTAAAATCATAATGATTTTAAAATCATCCAACTGGTAACAAAATCCAGTCAATAACTAAAATAAAGACAAACTGCTAGTAAGCAAAATTAATAATGGCCTAAAGATATAATCACTTGAACATGATGGGATTGTGCAAAAGGAAATCATTTCAGTTAGCTGACAATCTACCCTTTTCCTTTGAGACTACCTGAATTAAAACACATTTTACTTCATTTGATAATTGCTAATTTTAGTAATTAACAAATCTGACTCTTGGGATTGTACCCTTCTCTCTAACACAGGTATAGTGAGCTAATGAGAAATCAGCTCCTGTTATGATTATAAAGAGTTGGCCCCAAGCTTCACCACATCCTCCTTGCCCTACTTCTATTACTGATAGCTTTATTTTATGCCTTTGCTAATTCTGTAAAATATTCCTCAATGAAAGACAGTTAAGTAAATAAGAGTAAATATTTAATATTAATTAATATAACATTGCCAGTAGAAGTCTGGCCTTGCTTTTAAATATTCTGAAGACCACATTCCCTTCTTCAGATTTTTACATTAATGAATGGCACAGTTCTCAATGTATTTCATGATTCCTCATTTTCTTCTGTCTTACAATGTTTATATTCTCATTGCTTCCATTCCATTTTTCTAAATCCAGCATCTGTCTCACTTCCAGCTATATGGGGCATCTAACTACATAACTACATCTCAACTAGGTCCATCTTCCCTTGGTTTTAGCTTTAAAAAAAAAAAAACCCTCGACTAAATAATGTACCTTTACTTCCTCATTAACCTTTCTTCACAATATCGCTAGTCCATTCATCCTTGTTACATAGCTTACAAAGTCCAGTGAAAAATGAATCTGTGAGTTCTTTGTTCAAAGCTGAGAGTGAGAAGAATGTAGTTAGGTAATAAAAACTTTGTTCTCTTGATATCCTTATGTAGAACTGTCCAAATATTTGATAATTTCTTGTTATTTCAATCAAGTAAAACCATGGAATTTTAGCATAAGTTTTCTTTTTATTTATTATTCCACATTTTGACATTTTTACAAATTTACAGTCATCATTACCCTCTTATCCTCTTCCTACTCTAGCTAAACCCTTTTTTTCCAAACAAGGCAATTCCTGTGAGCTATGATGCCATCAATATACTATATTATGAATACAAAATTATAATACCTTGACATAAGATAACTGAGGACTTTTTACACTTTTTGCTATTCCACATTACTCAAATTATTTGAGTGGACAAATCTGTAGGAATCACAGAAACATTAATGCATTATGTTCACCCACTGAAAGATTTTAAAACCCAAGTCTTTTTTCTTAAAAAAAAAAAAAAAAAGAGTTACTACTTGTCAGTTGGTAATGGCCATTACTGTATTTCAAAAGTATCTAAGGGTCCTTTTGCAGTATCTCATAAAGATTTTAGTATCAACAGCTTAGTGCATAGTAAGCATAAACTGATGTCTATAACACCCTAATATATTGTCTTGTTACGATAAAGTATTCTGGCAAAAGTAAGTTAAGAGATAAGCCACTTACTTTGGCTTACAGTTCAAGGAGATAGTCCGTCATGGCAGGAAAGGCATGTGAGCACAATGGACACATTCTGCTCAGTTCCTCTTCTCCATATATACAGCTCAGGATCCCAAGAAAGAACAGAGACATTCCTGCCTAAATTAATCTAATCATGATATTCCCCAACGGCATACCAAGATGTCTTTATCCTAAGCGATTCTGAAGTTCTATCATATTCACAATTAACACTAGCTATTATGCATATTCTATAGTTCTTTGTTATTTTTTGGTAAGTTTTTTAGGATTACTTCCACATATATTAAATTGTTTGCTTACACGTTTACAAGGTATTTGTCCACAGATAATTTTATGTATCACTGAATACCAGTGTCATTCTCATTCTAACAGTACATGTGCAAAGATATTTCAAGAAATCAAAGCATAGATTAGGACACGTCTCAGCCCTAAGTAAAGGAGTTTCTTTTTCCAGCAGATAGAAGTTAATACAGAAACCCACAACTGGTAACATACAAAGAATGAGATTGTAGTGTTCTCAACTCTAAGTGAGATGTATGTATCATGCCGTCTCCCCTCAAGGCCTAGGAGATGTGCTGTAAGAGAGGGCATAAGATTGGAAAATGGATATGTGCAACAAAACATTATTTTCTAAGTATGACAAGGTTGCTGTATATAGAGCTTGCAATGGCTATGGATGGCCTGCATAATACTGTCATAACACCAAGCCAATCAAAATTTTAGGATGGATATAAAAAGGTTTCTTGAAGACACATCCTTGGCTGAGAAACTACTCATAATTGATGGATGATACGGAAAGGAGAATAAAGTTCTTCAAGGATGTGAATCCTGAAAGGCTACTTGTGTTGCAATAGTTGGTCATACATCCTTGTATATATAGGCAGAACTATGTGGACATAGTGGGCTTTTAGAAAGCCATAGAACACATGAAGTTGAGAGGGTAAAGTTGTGGAGCTTATAGAGGAATAAGAGAAGTCAAAGGGATGGATTTGATCAAAATTTATTAAATACATCTATAAAATCCTCAGTAAAAGCAAGAGAACATAAGTATATTAATAATTGAAAGTAATTCCAATATCTACCAAATCACTGTTATAATTCTCTTGTTAACTTTTAATTATTTATTTATTAACATCTATATTAATTAAGGAATATAGTCCTCTTTATTTCTTATGTAACCACTTCTAAATATATCCTTCTTTATGTCCATCTTCACTGCCCTTTCTCACACTTGAACTAGCCAGTTTTGTGGATATCGAATTGACTCTTATAAATGAACGTCCAGAATTTTCATCTGAGAAGTTGCATTTATTGTTTTCCCTCATTAGAGACGGCGATCCTTTGATTAAATCTAGTGCTAGAAAAAGAAACAACACTCACAAACATTTCATACAATTTTGGAAACTATTAGCTGAAAGTAGTCTAAAAATTGAATCTCTTAAAAATCTATTGACAGGGCTAGCAAGAATCTCAGTCAGCAAACTACTTTTCTTGTAATATAAAGACTTGAGTTAGATTACCAGAACCACTTAAAAACCTAATTAACTAACAAAAAACTCATAAAAATATATAACTGTGTTACGGTATTCTTGTAATCCCAGTGCAGGTGAGGAAAAGATAAGCAGATCCCAGTGGCTCACTGTCTAGCTAGCCTAGCCTACACAGTAAGCTCCTGGATAATGATATATCACATCTCTAAATTCCAAGTGTATTTAGCCGAAAGAGTGATATCCAAGGGTGCGTCTCTTGCCTCTATCTACAAGTATACACACAACCCTCACATAAAGGTGATACATACGTATATGAACACATGCACAGTTTTGGGGTACAATCATCATGCATACCAAATTATTAACTATTTTCTAGTTACATAAGTAATTTTCTTGTCATGAAAATTGCATTTTAACTTCCATTTCTTGGAATGGCCTTGGCTGAATCCTTACCAGATGTCCTTGTCCTAATTTGATGACTCTCCTCAGCTGTCCCACTTTTCAATGCGGTTTTCACCTCCACCGTTCATTATGCCTAATAGATAAAGTTATTTCTTAAATGAATCTTTCCAGAAAAATCTTTTGTGATTTGCCTATTGTTGCAAATATTTTCTCTCTCCAATTATTTGGTAATATTTTTATTTGTGGAATTGTTATTTATCACTAACTTATATTACACACATATAAACACATCTCATTGTTTTCTTTAAGACAATATAAGCTCAAAAAGGCCAGGAATATTGACTTTATTGCCACTTTGTTTAAACATAATAAAGTAGTGCTTGCCACATAATCAATGCCTTCAATTTTATAAAATGAACAGTAGCACACAGCTTAAGTTTGACTAACTAACTAGTCAATATAATGACAAACACTCACCTGTCATTACCTTTAGATTGATTATAGAAAGACTAAACGGTATTAGCTGTAATTAGTCTTAATTTTATTTATGACTATGACTGCTGAGAGTGTTAAGCACAACAACCATTTTGTTCCATCAATAAATATTGAAGTTTATATTCATCTGTTGTATAATAATGCACAACATAATATATTCTAGTAATTTATGTCCTGTATTTATTTGCATTTTATGTTTATAATATTTATAATGTGATATGTTTTCTAGCTTAAAGAAGAATGAATATCATCCCAAATATTAATGAATCATATTATTACTGAATAGGAAAAATTGTAATGGCTATAACAGCAGTTACAATCACTATAACAAGCTACAATCTTAGGAATCATCTTGACAGCAGGTGAGAAGAATCTTAGCCATTATTACAAAACTGAATCAATATTTAAGATATAGCTATTTTAAAAAGACTAAACAAACAAAAAATGACCAATCAAACAAAAAGATATAGCTATACCAGAAAACTACACATATATTATGTAGTATATACAACATATGTGTATCAATTTGTATAAATATAACTAATTAAATCACATCCATTTTAATTACATTAACTTATATAATTTAGTGCTTTAGTTAAATTAATTTAAATTAATGTGATTAACTTTGCAATACATACATGGAATTATCTGCCAAATATTTAGGTCTTCAGGCAGAAATCTATCATGGAGCTGGTAGGGCTCTACCCTTACGTCAATTACCTATGCATGTTCCAGAGAGGATACTCCATCCTGTTCTCATAATAGAAGAACTTGTTCTTAACTCCTTCCAGGAATGTCATCATATAGACAAGAACTCTTTTTTTCCTTCTTAATCAAGAATAAAATTCACATCATTTTCGTTCTAGTGCACTGTGTAGTGTGCCTATGATTGCTCCTTGTCAAGCATGTTAACCATAGAGCTTTATCTAATACGTGATAGCTCTTTTAAATTTCCAGACTTGCTCATAGCTATCGATTGAGATGTACACTTCATCAGACACCAAGACTTTACAGTTGAGTAACACTTGTGAAATCTGGCTTTGTTACATCTGTCTACAGATGATACAATCAACCTTTGTAACTGAGGAAACTTAACTGCATTTGATCTTGCTTTGTTGTACATGTTCTCAGTGAGATGAGGCTGTGTATTCTCTATTCATCTTTATTTTTACCTATAGAGCATCTGCACATTTTTATTAAAGTATATATGTAATATCAAAACCACAAATACAACAAAGATTTAACAGAAAGAAATTTCTATAAGAGAAAAACTAATATGAAGATTTTTTTGTTATAAAAATGGTTTATTTTATAACTTAGATATATATTATGAAAATATATAGTTTTTCATGAGAAAAATAGAAATTATATTTTATATCTTAGCAATTGTATTTATCCAAAGACAATAATAGATCTTGTATCACTGCTGGAATAAATAAAACATTTTGTCTGTTCCATTTGTGGATATATATTGAAAATTTCTGTATATACCGAATAAAATTCCATGTTATTTTTCTTAGTCTCACTCTATCTATATGCTTCATTCTACATATTACATATTATATAAATCAGATACAACTCATAATTTCTTAATAGCTTTTTTCAATTTCTTTTTAGTTCTAAAAAGGAAAATTCCCTTCTCTCTTTTTGATCACTACATGTTTATATTTATTTAAAAATTCTGTAAAAAAATATGCTATCAATTTATGGTGTATAATTCTACACATACACACACAAAGTAGACAAACAAAAACCAAAAAAAAACCCTTTCTGCTAATGTTCTACAAATTTTATTTAAATAAATACACCGCATTTACACTTTGGAAATTTAAAACTTGTGTGCAATGTTCTTGGTCATATCCACTTGTTTCTTCCCTATCCATAATTACTCTGAGATCCCAAACATATCTCCCTGCTAACATTTTGTAAATATATTTGCTGCCTACATGATTTCATCGATTAATAGATCTGGTTACTAATGGAGAACTACTTCCTAATTTGCAGGTAGAAATTTTTAAATTAAATTTGTTTATTCATTTTACATCCCAATCGTGTTCTCCTCCCTCCTTTCCTTTGGGTCCTTCCCTGAAGCTCCCTTTTCCTTATCCCCGCTCCGCTCCCCTTCTTCTCTATCCTGTACTATCCCACCCCAGCACATCAAGTTGCATCAGGATTGAGTGCATCCTCTTCCATTGAGGCCTTCCACCACAACTCTGTTAGGGGAAAGTGGTCAAAAAACAGACATCAGATTCCATGTCAGAGAGAGCCCCCTATTCTCTTTGCTAGGGGACCCACATGATGACCAAGATGTCCATCTGTTATACATGTGTAGGGGACATAGGACCAGTTCACATGTGGTCTTTGATTGGTGCTTCAGTCTCTGTGAGCCCCCATGGGTCTAAGTTAGTGTCTCTGTTGGTCTTCTTGTGGAATTGTTGTCCCCTCCAGGTCTCTCTATCCTTACCCCTATTCTTTCACCTAATGTTTGGCAGTGACCCTCAGACTCTATTTGGATCCTCTGGGGCATGGAGATTCTCAGTTGACAGTTATGCTTTATTTCTGTCCATAAGCAGGGCAGAGTATCTTAGTAGTGATAGGAGTTGATTCTCTCCCTTGAGTTATTATCTCAGGGTTGGGCTTGTAGTTGGTTGGGTATTCCTTCAATTTCTGGTATATCTTTATCCCTGCACTTCTTGTATTCAGGGTAACATTTGGGTTGAAGTTTTTGTGGGTGGGTTGGTGATCTACTCCCTCCCCTTGAACTCCTCCTAGCTAGAAGGAGGCCTCTTATGTCTCTGTGTCCCCTGCTGCTAGGGGTCTCTTATAGAGTCACCCTCAAATACTCCCAGGGTCCTACCATGTTGTTGGTCTCCAGTTTGTCTCAGAGATCCTCTCTACTGCTGGTTTCCTACTGTTCTTCCAGTCCACTCACCTCCCACCCTGAATCTCCCCACAACTGATATCCCCTCCTTTATTCCCCTCTCTCCTACCCTGTTTCCTCTCTTCATCCATATCTGCCATCTCTTCTATTTCCCCTTCTGAGTGAGATTCATGCTTCCTTTTTGGGCCCCCTTAGTTACTCAGCTTCTTTGGGTCTGTGGGTTTTAGTATGACTTTCCTATACTCTATGGCTAGAATCTGCTTATGCATACTTACTCATAAGCAGATAAATATATTCCATGTGTATTTTTCTGGGTCTGAGTTGCCCCACTCAGCATGATCTTTTCTAGTTTCATATCTTTGCCTGTGAAATTCATGATTTCCTTGTTTTTAATAGCTGAATACTATTCCATTGTGTAAATGTACTACATTTTCTTTATTCATTCTTTGGTTGAGGAACATCTATGCTGTTTCGATTTTCTGGCTATTATGATTAAAGCTGCTATGAACATAGTTGAGCAAATGTCTTTGTGGTATGTTGGGGCATTTTTTTGGTATATGCTCAGGAGTGGTATTGCTGGGTCTTGAGGAAGGACTATCCCCAATTTTCAGGGAAACTGTCAGATTGATTCCCAAAGTGGTTGTACAAGTTTCCACTCCCACCAGCAACAGAGGAGTATTACTCTTTCTCCACATCATGTACTGTCCCTTGAATTTTTGATCTTAGTCATTCTGGCGGGTGTGAGATATAATCTGAGTCTTTTTTTTTTTTTTGGTTGTATTTCCCCTATGATTAAGGATGTTGAGAGTTTCTTTAGGTGCTTCTCAGTCATTTGAGATTCTTTTGTTGCGAATTCTCAGTTTAACTGTGTACCCAATTTTTTAATTGGATTATTTTGTTGGTGTTTACTTTTTTTGAGTTCTCTGTATATTTTGGACATTAGCCCTTTATTCCTTGTCTTAGTGAATCTTATTATGTCATGTTTGGTTGATATCACTGGGAGGTGTGTTCTTTTCTGAAGGGAAGTAGAGGAACAGTGGATCTTGGGAAGAGGTGAGAAGAGGTGAGGGGAGGATGCAGTCAGGATGCATTGTATGAGAGAAAGATAAAGAAAAAGAAAAACAATAAACTGTGACCATGCATAAAGGAAGTGGAAAGGAAGCTCTTATCCCATTCATGAGTGCTCACTCCTGCCTGCAAAGATCTCAGCTCTGCTCCCAACACACTAGGAATCATATTTGAAGACACAAATTCAGAGAGGACACAATCTTCAGCTACTACTTGAAACATTTTTCTTCTCCATGCATCCTCTCAGATTTCATTCTCTAACCTAATACAAGAAACCTAAATCACTCACGTGACATATAATGACTTTAACGAGCCCATTGATGAACAGACTTTGGAAACCAGCAAGTATTTCCTTTTTTAGTTAATGTGAGCCAGTATATGCAGATGATTTCAACATATTTGGTTATGCATCTTTCTCCTTAATTTTTGTTTTTATATTTGCTTAAGTTAGTAAATTCAACAAAAATGTTGTGACCATGAAGTGTCACCATCTTTCTTCTTCATATGCTGTGTCCTGAAGTAATCCTACTTTTGTTTTCTGCATGGTGCTTTTTGTCTACACAGCTCTAAGATCTATTCTACCATATCACTATTATTAAAATTTTATACTTCATTATATCATGAAAATTAATCACTATTGTTTTGATTCAAAGTATGGAACTTGCAGCAATATTCTTCCTAGTGTGTGCTGTTTTCTTGTTTCAGAAAGAGGCTCATGATCATCTCCCTAATTCCAATTCTTTTTACCCTTCACATTTTGTTGTACAACATACACTCAATATAAAACTAAGTGCTAAAGCTCTGTGAACAGAATAAGAGAGTATGGACATTTCATAGCCAGCAATTCATTCATTGATAGTTAAATATGTGTACGATGTTGTGTATAAAAGTATTAACACTTTTATTACTTGCTACTCAACGCTAGTACTCTAGAAAGAATTAAAAAAAAAAAAAGATGATATCCTTCCTACTGGGCTTCACTTTCTGAAGCTTCAATTTCCTCCCAATCATATGCTCAACTAAGGAACTTTAGTTTCTTCAGCCAGCACTTTTTACAGACATTTTGTGTCACAGGCATAACACTTTTCTTTAATCATTTAGTCTATTTCAAAAATAGACTAAATTCCCATGCAAAATATTATTTAGGCTTACTTCATGCCAATAAAGAATCATATGCAAAGACTCTTAATTGTCCACTAATATTACTTATGTTGGTCTTTTTTTACTATTAATCTTTGGGATAGTGAGAGTCTCATTATCTCAACAAATATCTGACATGATTACCATAGACCAGAAAATATTTAGTTTGGGTTATGGTTTTAGAATCCCTGACAAAATTCAGAAACCCCTTTTGTTTCAGCTAAAGGTAGAGGGAACCAGATGGCAATGGAGAAAAATAATGTGGCAGTCAAAAATATTCACTTCATAAGTCAAAAACAAAAAGAAGAAAAAAAAACATGATTACTAGATATACATAATTTCCTTGAAAACCATATCCATATTTCCCATTGGCTCATTTTCTGAAGATTTTGTTTCCTCCTGCTCTAGTTTGATCTCTGTTGCCATGTTAAAGTATTCTGATCAAAAACAATTTGGGAATCAAATGGTTAATTAGGAGTACACTTCTAGGTCACAATTTACCATTGAGGAAAATCAGATCTGAACTCAAGCAGGAGAAGAAATCAAATAATTCAGGAATGCAAAGCAGAAATAATGGTGGAATGCTGCTTAATGTCTCACTTACTGGCCTGCTCATTTAGCTCTTTTATAGAGCTCAGATCCAACCACCCAGGGATGATACAGCTCAGAATGGACACTCCAATATCAATCATATAACATGAAGATCTCTCACAGAAATGACAACAGGCCAATCCAATATTTAACTGAGGTTCTTTCTTCCTAAACAAGTCTACATGGTAGTGCCAGGTTGACAAACAAAACAAAACAAAACAAAACAAAAACATAAAACAAAAAAAAAAAAACACCATCACCAATAACAACATATACTCCCCAAAACAAAACAACAACAAACAAACTAAAATTAACCAACAATCCCTGTAAAGTTGACATATACATTACTATTAAAATGTAACATGCCTTTGTTACCAAGATCTTATGTTAGAATCATATAAAATACAGCATAACTTTTTTCTTCTCCTAAATTTTTTATTTAATATGCTTAATATTCATATTTTGTTCGTGTTTTTCTTTTTCCCCAGCTTTTACCAAATCATCTTAAACTTACCACTAGATGGCTGAATAAAAGATAACTATAATTTTGTTCATTGTGTTTTATGTTAGGATCTCAATGAAACTAGTATCCACACACAAATATTACCATTACCATAAATAATCAGAACCATCATTTCAATCAGCTGATTGCACAGTAGAATAAAATGATCATAAATCTTGGCTACTGAGCTAATTTTAATGTTACTAGGAGCAGGATTTCTATATAAGAATTATATTTTAGTATATTGTTTTAACTAAATACTGCCTGCATAGTTAGTCTGTACTTGACTGAAATCATTCAAAACACTCTATAACATTCACTTATATTTTAGAACATTAATTTAGAATCATATTGTAGGGTGTTTTTGAGGGGGCACTAATTTTAAGTTAAAAAAATCTTTGTCCACTGTCTTTCAGCCTGGGTATTGGAGAGAAAAACATTATGTGACAGTGTTTCCCTGAGAAGGCCATCCATTCTTTTTAACTGCCAGGCATGTGTTTCCATCAGTCCTAAAGAAATTCACAACAGGAAGGCACTACAGGCTTAAATGGCATTGCTCCCTGGAAAAAGAAGGAAAGTGCCTATCATGTTATTGTCAGAGTCTGGTTACCAGATTTACCACAGAGAATTAAATTGTCATCTGATTAAAAAACTGTAGCATGGATTTTTCTCAAAACCAACTATTCTCTTAATAGCTAACATCACATGGTTTATAATGAAACTCAAATTTTAAATTCCCTATATTAGCCAAGTGTGGTGGTGCATGGTTTTTAATCCCAGCTTTCAGGAGTCAGAAGCATGCAGATCTCTGTGAGTTCGAGGACAGCTTGATCTACTATGTGAGTCCAGGACAGCCAGGTCTGCTACACAGTGAAACTCTGTCTCAAAAAAACAAAAAGAAAGCAAAAACAAAATTCCTATATTTGAAAGTATGTTTAGTACTAATTTTGGGAGGGGGGAGTCAGCATTAGCTAGGATTAATGCAAACCTTTAATTCAAAATTAAAGTAATTAAATAAAAATAACTTGGAAAGAAAAATTAACATATCTTAATTACTATGAAAGTATCATGTTTTTTTTTTTTTTTTTTTTTTTTTTTTTTTTTTTTTTTTTTTTTT
>CAJQZJ010031297.1:0-21355 GCA_907164525.1 Lophiomys imhausi
TTTAAAAGCTGTATAAATAAGCACTATTGCTATTGAATATGTCTTACTTATCAGGTTTCTTTGGGAAAACAGAAGATATAGGCAAGAAGAATTGTTAATTGACAGATGATATCCTACATTCATTTCTGTTGTGTTAGAGGAAGGTCTAATACATTGGTTCTCAGAGGCGATTTCAGTGCTAGAGATCTTGTTGCTGCCCTTTCTGGGGCACTCTCTAATTGTTTAATAAAAGTAGCTGATGGCCAATTATCTGGGCATAAAGAGTATCAGAAGGTAGGACTTCCTGGGATTAAAAAAAAGGAATGCTAGTACTACACAGAGGACCTCTCTTTCCACCAGGAGACACAGAAGCAGACAGATGTGTCTGAGAGCTCTGGAATGTACAGCAAGCCACATGGCTGGTTGTGATTAGGTGTTCTGGGATTAATTTAGGTGAGCTACTTAAGAGTCTGCCCAGCTAAGGGCTAAGGGTTGAAACATTAAAAGGTCTTGGTATATTTAATTATTGGGAAAAAGGCCGCCACAGGTTTCAGGTTGAAAGTACTACAGGCCTCTAGCTAAGGCAGGCCAACAGGATTATAGCCACAGGTCTCACAGCAGGCCCCAATGGCTACCCTGCCAGACCACCACTGGCTGTTCTGCTAGCCTAATATAACAGTTTATAATTATTAATAAATATTCAGCAGCTGCCCCACCAAGCTGCCCCACAAGGCCTGCAGGCCTTTAAGGTGAATGAGGCCTGCAGGTCTCCTGTGAGGTCACTGGCCTAATATAAAAATTTGAAGTTATTAATAAATATATTAGCTAACAGAGTTTAGGTTGGAGGTGGTGAAGGCTACCCTTGGTCCAGGGCTTTATCCCCAGGATGAGTCAGGTCACCAGTTAAGGCAAGCCAGGCCTGATAGCCTCCTGCCAGCCCACTGGCTGCTCTGTTGGCCTAATATTACAGTTTATACTTGTTAATAACTAAGTTGAAGTTTCACTATTACTGATACAGAATACCCTTACAAAAGCAATTTTAAGAGGTAAGGAGTTTGTTCAACTTAGAATTCCAGGCTCAAGTCTATCATTATAAAGAAGTTTAGGCAGGAACTTGAAGCAGCTAGTCACAACCACAGTCCAAAGCATAGAGAATGGACAGATACATGCCTACTGGTGGCTCAGGTCCTTCTCTACACTTGGCACTGCTCAGTACCCAAACCCAAGGAATGATGATGTGCACAATGGGCAGGTCTTCCCACCTCCATTAATATTGTGAAGGCAATCCCCATAGAAAAACCAGATTTGGAAAATTCATCATTAAGAATCTATCCTCCATATGAAATTGAGAATAGCTTTTTCCAGATCTATAAAGAATTGTGTTGGTATTTTGATAGGAATTGCATTGGATCTATATATTGCTTTTGGTAGGATGGCCATTTTTATTATGTTGATCCCACCTATCCATGAGCATGGGAGATCTTTCCATCTTCTAAAGGCCTCTTCAATTTCTTTCTTCAAGGGTTTGAAGTTCTTCTTGTACAGGTCCTTTACTTGCTTGGTTAGAGTTACCCCCAGGTATTTTATATTGTTTGTGGCTATTGTGAAGGGGGTTGTTTCCCTTATTTCTTTCTCAGCCCATTTGTTTGTTGTATAAAGAAGGACTTCTGATTTTTTTGAATTAATTTTGTATCCAGCTACCTTGCTGAAGGTGTTTATCAGCTGTAAGAGTTCTCTGGTGGAATTTTGGGGTCGCTTATGTATACTATCATATCATCTGCAAATAGGGATAATTTGACTTCTTTGTTTCCAATTTGTATCCCCTTGAATTCCTTTAGTTGTCTTATTGCTCTAGCAAGAACTTCAAGTACTATATTGAAGAGATATGGTGAAAGTGGGCATCCTTGTCTTGTCCCTGAGTTTAGAGGAAATGCTTCAAGTTTCTCTCCTTTTAATTTGATGTTGGCCACTGGCTTGCTGTATATTGCCTTTATTATTTCTAGGTACGTCCTTGTATGCCCGTTCTCTCCAGAACTTTTAGCATGAAGGGGTGTTGGATTTTGTCTAAAGCTTTTTCTGCATCTAGCGAGATTATCATGTGGTTTCCTTCTTTCATCTTGTTTATATGGTGAATTATGTTGATAGACTTTCGTATGTTGAACCATCCCTGCATTCCTGGGATGAAGCCTACTTCATCATGGTGTATGATACTTTTGATGTGTAGTTGAATTCGGTTTGCTAGTATTTAATTAAGTTTTTTTGTATCTATGTTCATGAGGGAGATTGATCTGAAGTTCTTTTTCTTTGTTGGGTCTTTGTGTGGTTTAGGAATCAGGATGACTGTGGCCTCCCAGAATAGCTAAATCAATCCTGTACAATAAAAAATCATCTGGAGGTATTACCATCCCAGATTTCAAGCTGTACTACAGAGTAATAGTAGTAAAAACAGCATGGTATTGGTATAGAAACAGACCAGTAGATCAATAGCATCGAATTGAAGATCCAGAAATGGACCCACACATGTATGGCCACCTAATTTTTGACAAAGAAGCCAAAATGGCACAATGGAGGAAGGACAGCATCTTCAACAAATGGTGGTGGTTCAACTGGATGTCCATTTGTAAAAGAATGAAATTAGACCCATATATTTCACCTTGTACAAAACTTAAGTCCAAGTGGATCAAAGACCTTAACATAAGCCCGGTCACACTAAATCTACTAGAAGAAAAAGTGGGGAAAACCCTCAAAATCATTGGCACAGGTGACAACTTCCTGAACAGAACACCAACAACTCAGGACCTGAGATCAACAATCAATAAATGGGACCTCATGAAACTGAAAAGCTTCTGTAAGGCAAAAGACACTGTCATTCGAACAAAATGGCAGCCTACAGACTTGGAGAAAATCTTCACCAACCCCACATCTGACAGAGGGCTAATATCCAAAATCTACAAAGAACTCAAGAAATTAAATGCCAAGAAACCAAATAATCCAATCAAAAAATGGGGGATGGAGCTAAATAGAGAATTCACAAAGGAGGGAATCCCTAATGGCTGAGAGACACTTGAAAAAAATGCTCAACATCCTTAATCACCAGAGAAATGCAACTCAAGACGACTCTGAGATTTCATCTCACACCTGTCAGAATGGCTAAGATCAAAAGCTCAAATGACAGCACATGCTGGCGAGGGTGTGGAGAAAGGGGAACCCTCTTCCATTGCTGGTGGGAGTGCAGGCTTGTGCAACCACTATGGAGGTCAGTCTGGTGATATCTTAGAAAACTTGGAATAGCTTTGACTCAGGACCCAGTCATACCACTTCTGGGTATACATCCAAATGACTCCTCACCTAATCATAAGGAAGTTGCCTCATCTATATTCATAGCAGCCTTATTTTTAATAGCTAGAAACTGGAAACAACCCAGATGTCCCTCAACCGAAGAATGGATTAAAAAACTGTGGTACATCTACACAATCTCAGCTATCAGAAACAATGAAATTATGCAATTTGCAGCCAAATGGATGGAACTAGAAAAGCTCATCCTGAGTGAGCTAACCCAGACTCAGACGGATGCACTATTCACTTATAGTAGGATTTTAGCTATATAGTATAGGATATCTATACTACACCCAATGCACCAAAGGGAACATGGACATAGACTTTTTGTTTGTTTGTTTGTTTGTTTGTTTGTTTTTTAGTTTTCTGTCCCTGGAAATGAGACACTTTTCACTGGTGGTTCTGCCTTGTAGGCCCCCAGTGTATGAGGAGGCTCTTGGCCCTCATTGACTGCTGAACTGGGGTGGGGGCCTGTTATGTAGGGATACTCCACTCCAGAGGAGTGTGATGGAAGGGTTAGGGGGTAGAGGGTGGGAGTGCGGGCCTGGGAAGGGGAAAAAGAGGACAATATGGTGGAGATGTAACCTGAAGCAACAAATAAATAAATTTATTTATTTTAAAAAAAGAATGTCTTCTCAGGTGATTCTTCAGTGAGCTAAGTTGACATTAAAACTAAGCATCACAGATAATGATAGATAGATAGATAGATAGATAGATAGATGGATGGATGGATGGATGGATGGATGGATGGATGGATGGATGGACGGACGGACGGACGGACGGACGGACGGACGGACGGACAGACAGACAGACAGACAGACAGACAGACAGACAGACAGACAGACAGACAGACAGATAGATAGATAGATAGATAGATAGATAGATAGATAGATAGATGACTGATAGATGATAGAGTTACTAGAGATAGAGACAAAGATTTCATTTACAGGAATTCATTTTTCATAGCTATGAAGCACCTCCCCCCCAAAAAATCAGAATCTCCAGTCTATAATGAAGAGAGCCATGTAAGTCCATGCTTAATTTAGTTTGAGACATCATGTAGTTATACATGAATTTATATTTTTCTTATTGGTTACTATTTCATAAAGTGATTGCACCACAGTTTTCAGGATAATGGAAGTATTGCGGACCCTAGTATCTGTTTGTCAAAATGAGTTTAGTAGTCTATTTTGGAGCTGAATATTTTACACTATGTAAAGTCTACCTTAATACAAAATTTTAAAACATGTTTATATTTTTGTTTTTGAGATGTTTTTCCAACAAAAGGCCAACTTCAAACTATCTATATTGCTCAGACTAGACTTGAACTCATGACACTCCTTCTTCAGTTCTAGGATTACAGGAGTTCACTATACCTGGCTCCAAGTTGTTTGTTGTTGCTTTTGTCATTGTTGTTTGACATAGGGTTTCTCTGTGTAGCCCTGGCTGTTTTGGAACTTACTCTGTAGACCAGGCTGACCTCAAACTCAGAGATCCACTTGTGTCTGCCTCTCAAGTGCTGGGATTAATGGTCTGTACTATCATGTCTTACTTCAAAGTATTTTTTAATTTATTTGCCTGGAATTTGAAAGCTCAAAAATGGGGCTTAGAACATCCTTAGCTCTATAGTGCAGTAGTTGTCTAGCATGCAGATGTCCCCGGATTTGATCTCCAGAGCCACAAAACAAAACAAAAGTTCCAGTATATCTGCTAGAATAACTCTGTCACATCTGCCTTCTAGGTAGGAAAAACTAAGGGGACATGGCACAGGCTTGCTCTATGAACTTCCTTAAGAGGAAATCAAAGTCTTGTCAACATGTGGCTGGGCAGATGGCTCAGCAGTTAAAAGCACTAGCTGCTGACCCAGGTTTGACTCCCAGGACCCACACAGCAGCTCACAACTGTCTATAATTCCAGTTCCAAGGGATCTGCCATCCCTGAGTCTCTGTGAGAACCAGGTACAGCAAGCAAAATACTCATAAACATAAAAATAAAACAAAAACAATTAAATTTCTGGGTGTGGTGGCACACACCTTTAATCCCAGCTTTCGGGAGGCAGAGACAGGCGAATTGCTTTGAGTTTGAGGCAAGCCTGGTCTACAAAGTGAGTTCCAGGATAGCCAGGGCTACATAGAGAAATCCTGTCTCAAAAAAAAAAAAAAAAAACAAAAGAAAAAATAAATTATTTAAACTGTCTCATCAACAACATACACTTACATGTCAGTGGGCACCCTAGCTAGAAAATAGAGAAATAAGCATAGTGCACTATTTAGTCAAGCATGTCCCAGACAAAATGTTATGTTTTTAGTAACAAGAAAACAGAGAGGACAGATACTGGCTATCCATTGATTCAACCACAAAAGAACCCGTGTTTGCACACAATTATTTACAGGGCATCAGGGTATTCAGTGTCACTCACTGAATCTCAAATTGCCTGGATTCCATATTAAATACTACCAAGAATAAATGAGTAACTGTTCCTAAACACAGCTAATGAAAAATATGTGAAGGACATATTACATGGTAATGGGCATTCAAAAAACAAGTTTGGGTAGAGTATATGTCATACTCTTCCAACTGGAATAAGTGTGGTTCCCTGTGTCTCCAGAAGACTGCACATATCCAGTGGATGACCCTACACACTTGAGCATACTGGCAGCACTAATTAAACTCAGTGTGTTATACAACAGAAAAAGGAGGACCATATTAAGGTAGGAGGGGAATGTGCTGGGGGTTCCAGGAGAAGTAGGGGCTGGAGTGGACATGATAAAGATATATGGTATAGATGTATAGAATTATCAGAGAATAAATTTAAAATGTTCTTTAAACATCCTTGAAAACGAAATGCAATTAACTTTTCAGACCCCAAATACATCATTTTAAGTCACTCACTGACACAGCATCATGTTGTCAAATTAACATTTGATATTCTATCATAACATTTCATGTTCTAACATATCCTAGTTCTATTTATTGATCGTTGGCTCAGAGTTGAATCATTTACTATACCTTTGCTGCAGTGGGTTAAACAATAGCTCTTCCATGTTCTACTTCCTGAAACCTGTGAATGGTACTTTATTTAGCAAAGGGGCCATTGCAGATTTGATTGACTTCAGGAACTTGAGCTAAGTAGAATAACTTGGGTTATCCTGGTGGATCTCAATGAAATCAAAATGGGTCCTTGTAATATAAAATGAGGTTCAAACATGGAAGCGGAGAAAAGTCAAGGTGCGTTGCTGCTTGTTTAAAGTATGGAAGAACAGTCAATGAGCCAGAAAAGATAATTCTAGCAACCTCTAGAGGCTAAAACAGACAAGGAACAAATTCTCTCCTAAAACATCCTGATGGAAGAAGCCTGGGCAGCAATTTGAATCTAACCTAGTGAAACTTACTCTGGATGTCTCACCTCCTGATCCATAAGAGAACAATTTTATGTTATTTAAAGCCACATGTGTGTTAACTAGTTACATTAACAATAGGGCACTATTACAATTTGTAATTTCAAAACTGACATTATCAAGCATAGAATAGGGCATGTGCTAATTGAACAAAAATGAGACAGAAAAAGAACTAAAAGTATGTACAAGACAAGTGTGTAGTACAATAGATAAATTAGGCATCTAGGTTGACTTGAAGCCCACAGCTCTCCAAAATCATGCTGGTTTGTGTGAACCATCAAAGTTCAATTTACTATGTATTAAGTGTTCCTCCTATTTATAAATAAAAAGAAGCAGATCACACTGTGTCATCTGGAGACCATTTTGGGGAATGAGATGTATCTCCAGGATGAAGTCAAGGAGGAATGGGCAAATATGAGTGAAGTACACTATTATATATATATATATATATATATATATATGAAAGTGTCTTAAAAACTCATTATATTAAAGATTAGGTTGGAACTAGAGAAGCTCATCCTGTGTAAACTAACCCAGACTCAGAAGGATGCACATGGCATCTTTTCACTTATAGTTGGATTTCAGCCATATAGTACAGGATAACTATACTACAACCAATGCACCAAAGGGAACATGAACATAGACTTTGTTTCGTATCAGTGAGACACTTTGCCCTAGAGGTACTGCCTTGTAGGCCCCCAGCGTATGAGGAGGCTCTTGGCCCTCATATGACTGCTGAACTGGGGAGGGGGACTGTTATTTAGGGATACTCTACTCTGGAGGAGTGGGATGGAAGGGTTAGGGGATAGAGGGTGGGAGGGTGGGATTGAGAGGGGTGGAAAGAGGGCACTATGATGGAGATGTAAACTGAAGTAATAAATAAATAAATTAATTAATTAAAAATAAATTTCCATCTCAACCTTCAAAAAAAAAAGAAAAGAAAAAGAAAATAAACCCATTTTTTATTTCAAAGGGGAAACCGTTTTTCTATACTTTTTCCTCCTTTCAAGTTCTAGAATTTGGGCATGTTAGGCATGCTCTCTATCCAAGCTATCTTGTTGTAAACAGTGAGTTTATTGAATCAGATATTTTAGAGCCCTAGTATATTTCCTTTCTTTTTTTTTTTTTTTTGTTTGTTTTGTTTTATCCAAACAGGATCTCTCTATATAGCCCTGCCTGTCCTGGAACTCACTCTGTAAACTAGGCTGGCCTCAAACTCATAGAGATTCACCTGCCTCTGCCTTCTGAGTTCTGGGATTAACGGTATGCCACCACTGCCCAGTCCATAGTATATTTCTACAAGGAGGCTTTTGTATCGTAAATTAGGCTGTTTTGTTCCAATAAGAGTGGATAGTGTGTGGGGTGTGTGTGTGTGTGTGTGTGTGTGTGTGTGTGTGTGTGTGAATTCAAACTCAGCCTGTTTACTATTTTTATGAAGTTTCTTTGTAATAGAAATGTGATATGCTCCTCACCTAGTCTCCATAGATGTCTGTTTGCCAGCTAATTAACAATTAAAAGGAATTTTCCATAAATTTGTCATTTGAAGTTTTCTATTGTAAAGTTTGAGTTTTCAATTTAAAATGGCTTGGGGGGGGGGGAGACTAGAGAAATGGCTCAGCGGTTAAGAGCACTGACTATTCTTCCAGAGAACCTGGGTTCAATTCCCAGTACCTACATGGCAGCTCACAACTGTCTGTAGCTCCAAAATCTGACACCCTCACACAGATATACATGCTTGCAAAACACCAATGCACATAAAATAAAAATAAATAAATTATAAAAAGTAAATAAAATAAAATAGCTTCAGAAATACTGAAAACATTTTAAATGAAATGTGAACAATTGTAGTTAGTCCTCATATTTATATTTGCCCATATGTATGGAGCTGGGGTGAGTCATTACTTCAAAATTCCTGGAAGGTTCTGGATTCCCTCAGAGATGATCAGACCTTTTGCAATACAAACTTTATCCTTGTGAAGTGTGACTATTTGCACCAGAAAAATGTTGACAACCTAAATGGATGTTTGTCAATAACGTTTTTGGTTCTGTCATTAATGTATTTGTTTATTTTACATTCTAATCACCACCACCTCTCCTATCTCCCTTCCCAGTCCCACTAACCCACCCATTTCTCCTATACTACTTCCCCCTCCCCAATACCAACCCACTCTGGCACATCAGATATCATCAGAACTAAGTGCCTCTGAGGCAAGATAAGGCAGCTCTGCTAGGAAAATGGGATCCAGAGGGAGGCAACAGCGTCCAAGTCAAAAAATAATAATTATAAGCATTTGCAGGCAAGTATTTTGATATTAGTTTGGTATGCGGTGACATCTAGTGGTCGAAATTCATAATAAAAGACCTTGAGGCTAGAAAATGTAAGGTAGGAAAAACAAGTTGCATAAAAGAAAAATAAATTTGTACACTTGGGGGTAAATTTTTTTTCTCATTTTAGCTTTTGGCTTTGAGAAAAAAATCTGAGTTTCCACATTGTGATATATTCATTATACCAATAGGAATAAAAGTGTTTGATTAAAAAAAAACCCTCATGGAAACAGAACAGAGCCCTGGAAATATTTCATTCCATCAACTTATTATTTAGAAGAAAGTAGTTTGTTTTAAATATGGGAATTATGAAAAGTTGATTTATTTTGCCTTATTTTCAA
The DNA here is from genome assembly GCA_907164525.1 of Lophiomys imhausi. Taxonomy (NCBI): domain Eukaryota; kingdom Metazoa; phylum Chordata; class Mammalia; order Rodentia; family Muridae; genus Lophiomys; species Lophiomys imhausi. The sequence goes on from CAJQZJ010031297.1 coordinate 9,380, forward strand.
ATAAAAATAAAGGAAGCATTGTGCCCTATAGAAGATGTCCTTTGGGATTTTCCTCACACTCTCTCTGTTGACTGTGGAACTCTTGCTGCTTGAGTGAACAACTACATGTTGCCGGCCTTCCCCCTGTGTGAGGGCTATATCCAGCTACAGCAATGATTCTGTAGAGGGCAGATTAGAAATGCCTCAAAGTTAGTTCCAAGAGACACTACCAACAAGGGAATGGAACATAAAGATAATCTGCTTATTGTCCCTTCAGTGGGACAATTCTGTGATGCTTTCTGCATGGGCACTGTCTGGGCCATCCCAATGGAATGAGATTCCAATGGCCTGCAGTAGTAACTTGCACCATGTATTCTCTTTTTGTATTCCTAACTCTTGCAAATGCCTTCTGGTGTCACATTCAATAAACCATACGCTCTCCAACCACTCCATACTAAAGGGGACCAGCAGGCTTCATGAGGATGACTTCTAACTGCCCTTTGCTTCATTATATGCCATCTCCATACCATTATCCTTGCAAAATTACCCTTTTCCATAATACATCCAATACTATGAAACATCTGGAAATCCTCTATATATCAGAGTTGGTTTTTTTTTTTTTTTTTTAAGGAGCAAATATCTGGGGAAATCCTATCCAATTCCTGGAATTTGCTACCTCCCACCCCTGTCTCAACTTATATAATTATTCTCTCCAATAAAGTTTATCCATACAAGTTATCCAAAATCCCTACAATATCATGTCTCTCTCTTAATAAACATCAACCTTGCTTCATTAAAAAAAATGTATCCAAACCACTGCCCAAGTCAGCTTTCAGTGGGATCTAAATGAAAATAAAAAGTGACAAACCTATATACCTATAGTGTACACACAGACATGTGTTCATGCAATCATACACAAAAATGAAGTCTATGCATTTGTACTAATCTCATTAGAAATATATCAAAATGAAAGGTACAAAGACAAGTCTAGCATATTTTGGATTTATGGCAACTATAAAGTCTTTACAACTGCCTTCAGTTTTGCTTGCACTCCTTTCCCAGCTTTCTCTTTATAGAAATGGAAGTTCAACAAAAGGAAATTGTCACCATAAGGAAAGAGAGCACTTCCTCTCCAGGGAATTTATCCTTCCTAAAATTTCTGCATGAAAACTTTTAACTAGGAGCTGAGAGGTAGTTGCTTAATTGGTTAGTAAATCATATGTGAACACTGGTATTTTAAGACATAAAAACTAATCATAGACCTTTACAATATATATTTACCACAAGTTGGTGCTTTTTTATTGTTTTAACAATGAAGTTAATGAACTGTTTTTCTTCACTCTCAAGGCCACATGAGAGGGAGAAAGAACTGTCTCAATAAGTTTACACAAAATAGATCCCAGCTTAGGAAGTAATATACAAGAAGAGGAAGTACATCCAGTGAGTGCTTTAACCATCGATCACATGGAAATTTTCAACCTATGACCACAACTTTTTATCAAGAGTCAATTTATTCTGATCTGATGGCAGTGAAGTGGGGCAAGAAGGTGTTTTCTATTACATGTGGAAAACTACAAAATAAATTGCAGATGTATTTAATCAAAAACTTGGTCACAAATAAGTCAGTCATGCTAAATACATTATATGCCTAATTACAATTTATAATACAAGGGATGGAGGTGAAGTAATGTTTTTGTTTCCTTTAAAAAGAAAAACATTTCTAAGTCAATTACTTATCTTCTCCAAGTAGTATATTTATGAAGTTCAATAGCCATTAAGCTAGAGAGACAAGATATATGGGCCCTGAGTTCCCTTTTAAGTCATTATAAACTCTAAAATAGAATCCCTATCTTGAAATTCATGGATGTCTCTTATCTCATTGGATTTCTAGGCCCCAAAGTAGCATTGCACCTGTAAGCATAGAAATAATATTAAACAGAATCCTTCCTAATACTGTACATATAATATTTCATTTAGTTCTATAGCATTATGATAGTTGTTATGATTATATACATGGTTATGCTTATATACATGATTATGATCACATAAGTTAATACTCAATCTTTACTATAGCTGAAATCCAAATCTATCTGACTGAAAATTCAAACTCTTACACATGGTATCAACAAACTATTTCTATGTAATAAATAAGTACAAAGTATCAATGATAAATAATCCTAAACATATATTCCTCACACATCTATCCAAAGCTGAAGAGGCTCAGCTGATCTTGGGTGAACTCAGTGGGTTAACTCCAGCTTTTGGGTAGAATCTGGCTCTGTCCCACATGTTTCTCAGTCTTCTCAGATCAGTAGACTATCTATGCCATGGCAATTTAATACTGAAGGCTGAAATACAAAGTATAAGTGTAACATAATAAACCTTAAGCTCAAATCTAACATAGTTGCAGTAGTTTACATCCTGTGGACCAAAACAAGCCAGATCTATAGTAAGTTTGACAGTATTCTTGTTTTAGTAAGAGAACATGGGGAATTAAAAAAAAAGTGTATATAAATTGGTGAAAGAAAGGTTAACAATCACTCAACATACATAGCATTTTGTTAGTGGAATCCTATGGTATTATAATCTATTGTCTATAATGTGAGATGTATGGTTTCGTAATGAGAAAAATGATATTCTTATATATTCATGAATACTTCAAAAATTAAAAATAAATAAGATCGACGGGGCCAAGATGGCAGCGAACTGCATGGACGCATTTTTTTTTAAATAATTTATTTTTTATTTATTCAAGTTTCATTTCAATCACAATCCCCTCCCTACTCCCCCCTCCAGTCCCACCCTTCCACCCTCCTCCCCCTCAACCCCCCATCCTCTTCCCTTTTTTTTTTTTTTTTTAGTTTAAGGTATTTCATTTTTCCCCCCAACAGCTCTCCCTTTCAGTCCAAAAAATGGTTCTTTTTCTTATAACTATAAATACAATACAAAACAACAGAAATAAATAGGCCACAATTATAAGAGTTATATGGCTTAGCATACATTCCCAATGTCCAGTCCATATGTATTTGGCACCTGACTTTAACATTCTACTATCTAACCATCTCCATGTGTTTAAAGTTCTATATCTAACTCAGCTTTCATACTAACTTGCCTCATACTTTTAAAAATATCTTCTTAGATCCAGAACACCCTCTTGATACCTAAACAACTCAAAATTTAACTATGAGACTCTAGCTATCTATTCTTCAACCACCTCAGAGACCTGAGAGGGATAAATATATCTGATTATATAGGAAGTGCAGGGCCTGCAGCTTCCAAAACTAAAAAATGACATACCAGTGGCTGCCTGGACAGTTCCCATTTTCTCTCCATACATTACAGCATCAATCTTCAGCCATTTGGCTCCATTTCTCTGACAGACATTGATCGTAGAGCATGAATTATGAAGGACTTACCTACCCTGTCTTGGCAGAGCTAGGCTGTCGACTTATCTGCTTCCAAGTTTTGTCCTTTTTGGACAGAAGTCTGTCTACAGTTGAAGCAAGGGGTTTTTCTTGTCAAGAGAACAGCTTACCACCAATTCAATCATCTCCCACTGGAGATTCTTCGATGCTCATCTTCTACTTGGAGTAGAATAGGAGGTGCTGTCAGGAGCTGACATGTCTCGATATCAAAAAATCTTAAGTTTTGAATGTGGGAGAGAAGAGCCATAGAAAACACAGAGTTGTGGGACACTGTGCAAAAACCGGAGGGTCTGGCCCCTCCGGGAACACGCACAGCTCCCAAGGGACTGTTAAAAGTCCCAGGGCAAGGCTCTCCCCCCATCTCTTGCAGACACAGAAGCCACTAAATCCTGGATTCGGGAACTCCCATTTGGAGAGGTGCCTGGTAAGATCGATCCCAACACACAGCAGGCAGAATCAAAGGCCACATGGCGATCACCCACTAGTCTACTGGGCTTCCCACACCTCAGGAAGACCTTATAACTACTTAGGAAACTTTCCAGAATAGTTGAAGTCTTAACAAGGAAGAAACAGGGTGCTTGGCGGGTGATCCGCAGCCACTCGAGCCGGGGCAGGAGGTGGGCGGGCAGAGCAGTTGGGGAGGGAAGCGGGCGCAGGCGGGCAGGGCTGGTGCCCGGCGCACCCACGGCAAAGCAGCTAGGGAAGGAGGCCGCCTCAGTCGGTGGGAGGGGCCGAAGCCCCACGCACCCACAGCAAAGCAGCTAGGGCGGGAGGCCAGCTCAGATGGCGGGAGGGGCTGAAGCTCCGCCCACCCATGGCAAAGCAGCTAGGGCGGGAGGCCGGCTCAGAAGGCGGGAGGGGCCGAAGCTCCGCCCACCCACGGAGGAGCAGATAGGGAGGGAAGCGGCCAGGCCTGTGGCGAGAAGCCTAGTGGGTAACCAGAAGCCAGGGGACCATAGCTGTATTCTGGTAAACCCAGACATATTAGGTGTGGAGCCGGGCCCTGTCAGCCTCCGTGACGACAAACAAAGCCCACAAAATCTGTGCCTGGGCAAACAGGTCCATACCATCAGAACCATTACAGGCTGATCACTCAGTGTGCAACATAGAGAAGTCTGAACTGGGAGCAGTGAAACAATTCCAGACCATTATTCACTACCTGGGAATAGGCTGCACCAGCTCACAGCGATTCAGGCTATTAAAACCACAGTGACCCCGAGATCCCCCTGTAAGCAACGACAGATAGCCAAGCAATTCAACTCCTTCACCAAAGCATCCCCTGTGGATCCAAGCACAGAAAACGACAAGAACAGACAGCTAAACACACCTACATGGCCAAAGGTCCAAGAAAAAATAGAAATCAAGGAAATATGACTCCAACAAAGCAGAATTATCCTAGCTCATCCAATTCGGATGACCTCACACCAACAGTAACACATGAAAACAATGACAATTCTGCATTATGGAAAGTGATAGAGTCCCTTCAAGAAGAACTTAAATCTATGAAGGTATTCAAAGAAGCCACAATTTTACAAGCCAAAACAATGAACAACACCATTAAAGAACTCCAAGCCAAGGTGACAGAGCTTGAACAGGAAAAGGACAAAGCAATGAAAGATTTTCAGACAAAAACAAGCAAGCTGGAGAAGGAAATGTACAAAACGAACAATACCATACAAGACATGAAAATAGAAACAATAAAGAAAACACAGTCAGAGTTAAAAGAGGAAGTGGAGAACCAAGGGAAGAGAACAGGAACTACGGATATGAGTATCAACAATAGGATGCAAGAGATGGAAGACAGGATCTCAGGCATGGAAGATTCGATGGAAGAAATCAGTACAACATCCAAAGAAAATGAGAAGGCTAAAAAATCTCTCACCCACAACATCCAAGAAATCAAGGATTCAATGAAAAGATGGAACCTAAGAATCATAGGCATAGAGGAAAGAGAAGACTCCCGACTCCAAGGTCCAGGAAATATCTTCAACAAAGTCATAGAAGAAAACTTTCCAAACCTGAAAAAAGAGATGCCAATAAAAATCCTAGAGGCTTACAGAACACCGAACAGATTAGATCAGAAAATAAACTCCTCTCGCCACATAATAATTGAAACACCAAATGTACAGAACAAAGAAAGGATATTAAAAGCTGTAAGAGAAAAAGGCCAAGTCACATAAAATGGCAGATCCATCAGAATTACACCTGACTTCTCCTCAGAAACTTTAAAAGCTAGAAGGGCCTGGACAGATATCCTACAAGTCCTGAGAGATCATAGGTGCCCAGCCAGACTACTATACCCAGCAAAACTCTATCAACATAGATGGAGAAAACAAGATATTCCATGACAAAATCAAATTTAAACAATATCTCCCCACAAACCCAGCCCTACAGAAAATCCTAGAAGGAAAATTCCATCCCAGAGAAGAAAACTTCACCCACGAAAACAAAGGGAATAGAAAACCCCTCAGCAACTAAACCAAAAGAGGCACAGGACCAACACCTATACCAAAATAATGGGAAACAACAACCCAGGTCACTAATATCCATCAGCATCAATGGTCTCAACTCCCCAATAAAAAGACAAAGCTTTACAGAGTGGATCCGCAAGCAAGACCCGTCCCTTTGCTGCATACAAGAAACACATCTCACTACCAGAGATAGTCACTACCTCAGAGTAAAGGGCTGGGAAAAGGTTTTCCAAGCAAATGGACCCAGGAAGCAAGCTGGAGTAGCCATCCTAATATCAAACAAAAGAGACTTCCAACTGAAGTTAATGAAAAAAGACAAAGAAGGGCATTATATACTCATTAAAGGGAATATTCATCAAGAGGAAATCTCAGTACTAAACATCTATGCCCCAAATACAAAGGCACCCACTTCTGTAAAAGAAACACTTCTAAAATTTAAATCGCACGTCGATCACAACACATTAGTAGCGGGAGACTTCAACACCCCACTCACAACAAAGGACAGATCATCAAGACTGAGGCCAAACAGAGAAATATTGAGTCTGACAGAGATCATGAAACAAATGGACCTAACAGACATCTACAGAATGTTTCACCCAAATACAAAAGAATACACCTTTTTCTCAGCACCCCACAGAACCTTCTCCAAAATCGACCACATAGTTGGTCACAAAGATAGTCTCAATAGATACAAGAAAATTGAAATAACCCCTTGTATCTTATCAGACCACCACGGAATAAAGCTGGTCTTCAACAGCAAAAGAATCAACAGAAAGCCTACACACACTTGGAAATTGAACAACTCCTTACTGGATGACCACTGGGTCAGGGAAGAAATAAAGAAGGAAATCAAAGACTTCTTAAAATCCAACGACAATGAAGACACAACATACCCAAACCTATGGGATACAATGAAAGCTTTGCTACGAGGAAAGTTCATAGCACTAAGTGCATTCAAAAAGAAAATTGTGACAGCTCATATTAGTGAATTAACAGCTAAGCTGGGTGAATTGGAAAAAAAAGAAGCAAACACGCCCAAGAGGAGCAGAAGGCAGGAAATCATCAAACTTAGGGCTGAAATCAACAACTTAGAATCAAAAAGAACTATACAAAGAATCAATGAAACCAAGAGTTGGTTCTTCGAGAAAATCAACAAAATAGACAGACCCCTAGCCAAATTAACTAAAAGGCAAAGAGAAAGAACCCAAATCAACAAAATCAGAAATGAAAAGGGAGAAATAACAACAGACATTGAGGAGATCCAGAAAGTATTCGGGTCCTACTTTAAAAATCTATATTACACCAAATTTGAAAGTCTAAGCCAAATGGACAATTTCCTCGATAAATTCCACCTACCAAAACTAAATCAAAATCAGATTAACAGCTTAAACAGCCCAATAACCCCTAAGGAAATAGAAACAGTCATTAATAATCTCCCAACCAAAAAAAGCCCAGGGCCAGATGGCTTTAGCCCGGAATTCTACCGGACCTTCAAAGAGGAGCTGTCACCATTACTCTTCAAACTCTTCCACCACATAGAAACAAAAAGAACACTGCCAAACTCATTCTATGAGGCCACTGTCATTATGATTCCTAAACCACACAAAGACCCAACAAAGAAAGAGAACTTCAGACCAATCTCCCTCATGAACATTGATGCAAAGATACTTAATAAAATACTAGCAAACCGAATTCAAGAACACATAAAAAATATCATACATCATGATCAAGTAGGCTTCATCCCAGGAATGCGGGGATGGTTCAATATACGAAAGTCTATCAATGTAATTCACCATATAAACAAGATGAAAGAAAAAACCACATGATAATCTCGCTAGATGCAGAAAAAGCATTTGACAAAATCCAACACCCTTTCATGCTAAAAGTTCTGGAGAGAACGGGCATACAAGGACCATACCTAGAAATAATAAAGGCAATATACAGCAAGCCAGTGGCCAACATCAAATTAAATGGAGAGAAGCTTGAAGCATTTCCTCTAAACTCAGGGAGAAGACAAGGATGTCCACTTTCACCATATCTCTTCAATATAGTACTTGAAGTTCTTGCTAGAGCAATAAGACAACTAAAGGAAATCAAAGGGATAAACATTGGAAATGAAGAAGTCAAATTATCCCTATTTGCAGATGATATGTTAGTATATATAAAAAACCCCAAAAACTCCACCAAAGAACTCTTACAGCTGATAAACAACTTCAGCAAGGTGGCTGGATACAAAATTAACTCAAAAAATCAGAAGCCCTTCTTTATACAACAAACAAGCATACCGAGAAAGAAATAAGGGAAACAACCCCCTTCACAATAGCCACAAACAATATAAAATACCTGGGGGTAACTCTAACCAAGCAAGTAAAGGAACTATACAACAAGAACTTCAAGCCCCTGAAGAAAGAAATGGAAGAGGCATTTAGAAGATGGAAAGATCTCCCATGCTCATGGATAGGTAGGATCAACACAATAAAAATGGCTATTCTACCAAAAGCAATATATAAATTCAATGCAATTCCTATCAAAATACCAACACAATTCTTTATAGACCTGGAAAAAGCTATACTCAACTTCATATGGAACAACAAAAAGCCCAGAATAGCTAAATCAATCCTGTACAATAAAAAAGCATCTGGAGGTATCAACATCCCAGATTTCAAGCTGTACTACAGAGCAATAATAATAAAAACAGCATGGTACTGGTATAGAAACAAACCAGTGGATCAATGGAATCGAATTGAAGACCCAAACATGGACCCACACACCTATGGCCAACTAATCTTTGACAAAGAAGCCAAAAGTGCACAATGGAAGAAGGACAGCATCTTCAACAAATGGTGCTGGACTAACTGGATGTCCACTTGCAAAAGAATGAAATTAGACCCATAGCTATCACCTTGTACAAAACTTAATTCCAAGTGGATCAAAGACCTTAACATAAGGCCGGCCACACTAAAGATACTAGAAGAAAAAGTAGGAGAAACCCTCGAACTCATTGGCACAGGTGACAACTTCCTGAACAGAACACCAACAGCTCAGGACCTGAGATCAACAATCAATAAATGGGACCTCATGAAACTGAAAAGCTTCTGTAAGGCAAAAGACACAGTCATTAGAACAAAACGGCAACCAACAGACTGGGAGAAAATCTTCACCAACCCCACATCTGATAGAGGGCTATTATCTAAAATCTACAAAGAACTCAAGAAACTAAATGCCAAGAAACCAAATAATCCAATCAAAAAATGGGAGACGGAGCTAAATAGAGAATTCACAAAGGAGGAATCCCTAATGGCCAGGAGTCACCTGAAGAAATGCTCAACATCCTTAATCATCAGAGAAATGCAACTCAAGACGACCCTGAGATTCCATCTCACACCTGTCAGAATGGCTAAGATAAAGAGCTCAAATGACAGCACATGCTGGCGAGGGTGTGGAGAAAGGGGAACCCTACTCCACTGCTGGTGGGAGTGCAGGCTTGTGCAACCACTATGGAGGTCTGTCTGGAGATATCTTAGAAACCTTGGAATAACTTTGCCTCAGGACCCAGCCATACCACTTCTGAGTATACACCCAAAGGACACCTCATGGAGACATAGGGAAGTCTCCTCATCTATGTTCATAGCAGCCTTATTTGTAATAGCTAGAAACTGGAAACAACCCAGATGTCCCTCAACTGAAGAATGGATTAAAAAATTGTGGTACATCTATACAATGGAATATTACTCAGCTATAAGAAACAATGAAATCATGCAATTTGCAACCAAATGGATGGATCTAGAGAAGCTCATCCTGAGTGAGCTAACCCAGACTCAGAAGGATGCACATGGCATCTATTCACTTATAGTAGGATTTTAGCTATATTGTACAGGATATCTGTACTACAGCCAACACACCAAAAGGAACATGGACATAAACTTTTTTTTTTCATTTCTTTTTCTTTTTCCTTTCCCTTTTTTTCTCTTTCTTTTTCCTCTCTTTTTTTGTTGTTGTTCTTTGTTTTTGTGGGTTTGTGTGTCTGTTGGTGTTTTTTTTAGTTTACCCCCCGTAGCAAGGAGACACCTTTCACTGGCAGTACTGCCTCGTAGGCCTCCGGTGTATGAAGAGGCTCTCGGCCCTCATATGACTCCTGATCTATGGTGAGAGACTGATATGCAGGGACACTCCACCCCAGAGGATCAAGCCGGAAGGGTCAGGGGGTAGAGCATGGGAGGGTGGGGCTCGGAAGCGGGAAAAGAGGACAATATGTTAAGGATGTAACCTGTAGCAACAAACAAATAAATTTATTAAATAAAAAAAGCAGGTAACAACGTTAAAACACTGTAAATAAAATAAAGGACACAGCTGTTCAACCTGGTTTTATAAACCTCCAAGTGTCGAAAAAATGTAGAGCTAAGGTAACATACAGGAGAAATATGGTGTTAACCCATGCCTTTAACTTCAGCAGAGACGGGAGGAGCACCATAGAGTTAGTGGACTTATAAATTCTAGAGTTACACGGAACAGGGTGGTGAGGGTACACACCCTTAATCCCATCATTCAAGAAGAGTACACCCTTAACCCCAACACACTAGAGACAGAAACAGGCAGATCTCAGAGCTCAAGGTCAGCCTGATACAAAACAAACTCTAAATAGAGAAAAACTTCGATCCAGGAGTGGTGGAACACATCTTTAATCTCCTCAGATGGGAACCACAGGTCTCGGATCCCAATAATTAGAATGCAGAGACACACACATAGGATTTGGAAGGACCTAAGTTTAAAAGCTACTTACAAAAGGCGCACTCAATACAAACAAATTGTCCTTCGAGATCTCAAAATATATACACTAAAGCTGGTTTAGCTCCAAAATAACAAAATAATTTCTTCTTTAAACCAGATTGAAAGATAGCACTTTATATATTGTCAAAAAACCAAATTTGCTTCAGAAGAAATATTACCTACCCCCCCCCCAAAAAAAGAGGGCGATTGTCCCTGAGTGAGGATTAGGGCAGGCCTCTGTTCTTATCTTTTCAGGAGAATCAAAGCATCCATTCAAGGAACCTAGGGACAACTGGACAACGGAAACCTCAGCAGAAATCAGAATCAGACACCAAAAGAAGACGAGTGACCCAGATGATTCAGCCTGACAGACTCCCTCAATAGCTGTCTCCATCAAAAGCCTACAACCACAACAACTCAATATCGCTAAGACCGTTCAGCTCTACACAATGCCCCAGCCAGAACCTCAGTAAAGCCTGGAAGTTCAGTTTCTGCCTACAAACTCCTTAGGACATCTAAACAGCTGAGAACAGAAGGACTGAACATAAAAGGATTGTATTAACATTTTTAACCATTTTTCCATTTTGGTTTGGGCCCCAAACAGGTTTACTATGACCCAAATCAGCAGGAAGTCATTTTAAGAGAGCGACGTCCCATACCCAGAGGGTGGGGAAGGTGTTTCTCCACTCCCCCTTTTTTGGTTATTTGAAGGACAACTGAAAACTCTGTTATTTAGGGGAAGAGATTACAAGTTGTTAAATGGTCCTGTTTAATGGGTTTTGGAGGTTAGACCCAGGGTATTCCTTCTTTCCCTTTTCTGTATCCTTCTTTATCTCCTATGTAGGAATGCATGGACTTGAGAAAAATTGAGACATAGACATAGCACAGGAAGGACCAAGAAGAAGGGTCAGATTATTGAATATGCCCTTATACCTTTGTATATTGATACAAAATTAGTAGTATATTTGGCTAAAGTGGTATTGACCATTGTTTATTGTGCAAAAATAAGATTGTATTGGTCTACGTCGGTATTGATATTTGTATATTGATACAAAATTAAGATTATAGTTGGCCACAATGGTATTGACCCTTGTATATGGACGCAATATTAAGATTGTATTGGGCCACATAGGCATTGATCTTTGTATATTGATACAAGTTAAGAGTATATTTAGCCACATTTGGATAGATCTTTGTATATTGATACAAAATTAAAGGTAACGCTTCCTAATGGTATCGTACCTAGAGATACTTAAAAATGAAATGTGAAGCTCTGGCCTCTTGATACCAACCGTCTTAAACTGTTTAGGATAGTTAAGAAAAACAAACTCCTA
>CAJQZJ010031302.1:0-19771 GCA_907164525.1 Lophiomys imhausi
ACATCCACTCTCTGTCTTCCCTTCAGTGCCCTTCTGACATCAGACTGCACCATTGATCAAACATGTATTCAACCCCCAATAAGACTCTGCATATCATTGAGCTTGTATATGACTGCTCTTTTTTCAAATTAGTTTTTTTTTTCACTTGGGTACCAACAATATTTTCTGCTTGAAAAAACTGGAATAAAGAAGGTGTGGGGAGATGACCCTGTTGGTAAAAGACCTACTATGCAAATATAAATATATGATTTTCCAGAGCCCATATAAAGGTCAGGCATGATGGCTAATTTCTCTGTAATCCTAACTCAGGAGAGGCTTGTTGAGCTCCCAGCTGAGTTTAATTGGAAGTTCCAGGGCACTAAGAGACCATATCTTAGAAAACAAGATGGACAGCACCTGAGGAGTTGTCCAAGGTTGTCCTGTGACCTGGACATGCACCCCCACACACTACACACATTTGCACACACAAGAAAACAATGCACATATACATTTTAAAAATTTTATTAAAGCATCAGTGTGTTTCTATTACTCAGTATAAGAACCTGAGGGCCAACAGTCAAAGTTTTCTATAATTCTTATTTAAAATAACTCCTATTACAAAGTTTTGTGTCCAAAGTGAGCTACAAGTTATTTTTCCATGCTACTGCTGTCTTCTTTATGTAACAGGGTGTAGTTGACCTTTACTACTTTGTAGGTTCTTTTCTCACCCTTTATCCCCACATCTGGTTTCACTTCCTAACATTAGATAGGAGAGAAACAAGAATAGAGAGTAAAGAGTTTACCGAAAATCCCTTAATCTAATTTCTTTCTTTTCATTTCTTCTTTAACCACAGCTACTAGGAAACTACAACCAACCTCCCTAAATGACAACCAACCACGAATCTTGCCTATTGGGGATCTAGCATTTATGCACCCTCTGGAAAATTCCCAGAATTCCAAGTGTCACACAATCACAGAAACTCTCTGCAACTGGTAAAACCATACCTTTGCTAGGAGCATGAGGCAAATTATAGTCAGTTGCTGTAGACAGTCCAAAACAGTACTATATCCACACTCCTAAGATTAAAACAAAAACATATTTTTATAATATTTCTGTGTTTTCTAAAGAAACCAACATTCCAAAATTGTCACTACAACAGGGTTTCTCATTCCTTCTTCCCTGTACATTGACTTCTGGGGTTGTCGCCAGCCTCTTGTTTCTAGTATCCTCAGTAGGAAGTTCTAATAGATAGCCTTCCACTATTCATTCTCACCATATCTTCTATTAATGAAGTTTCTACCATAACAATCATTTGTTTCCTGACACATTACAGCAGCTGTTGTGCTTTCATTATGTCCTAATTTGTTGAGTTTCCTCAGCTTTGAAGATCTGTGTCTGAAGGTGTGTACTGGGGTGTACTGGGACTCACCATTTTACAGTGTCTGGGTGAGAACCTTCATGGCAATGGGTGTTTCAGTATAGTCACTGCACATTTTATGTCTCACCTTCCAAGGACTGTTTCTTTTCTTGGCCTCTCTCATGATAGTAAGGTGTTTATTCTAGTCACATATAATCATGTGATCAGTGTGCCAGCATTTCCACAGAGTGATGTTTATGAATTGCTTCACTTAATCCACCTTACCTTCAATCCACCATCCAAGCCTGTCTAGAGTTACACTGCCTACATAACCTTCATTAGACAGTTCTATTGCCTGCCGAGCAACTGACATGTGACAACAGGTTAACACATGAGTTTTATGAAAGTAAAAAATCTCATTGTAGATTTAGCTTGGATAGATACAAACTGACTCACTGCTCAAGAATTTCTCACTGAGAGGCATGTTGATAGGACTAGTATCTGGGAGCTGGTACAATTCTTAGTACCCCATGAGTAGTTGACAAGTTTATCTCTCTGAGATACAACATGTAAGGTCCATTTAAGCATGTGCCCATGCTCTTTCTCCAAGAGTCCATGAACACCTATTCATTTTAGCCAGCGACTCTCTTCCATGGGGAGTTTATGCAGGCCCAGACATTGCAAAGACAGGACCCATGGGCTCTGAGACATTTCATCTATTTTTGTCTTGGTATGAATGGGGAAAATGGTGGAAATGAAGAGGGGAATCAGGAATATCTAGTAATTAGTAGGAATAGTAAGACCTGTTTCTGTCTTTACCTATTATCTGTCTCTACATGTCACTGTACTCATAAAACTGTGTGTTCTCATAATAAATATTTGGTCTTTGAGTTAGAAAAAATATGGGCCCCTCAATATTCTGCCATGGAAGTCTGAACTCTTTTCTGCTTTAAAATCTAATGGAAGTCACCTCTCTCAATAAAAAAGGTATAGTTAAATAGTAATAGAAATATTTCATTTTGTACTTCTCTATGGATAATAAAGACACCACTCTGGCAGGACTGAGTCTCAGTCTCCTGCAAGATAACTTCATAGAAATGTATTGAATAAAGAACAAAATATTATCTATATACACACATATATGTGCCCATACATACACATATACAATGATAATACAGTAGCCAACAAGATAACTCAGGAAATATAGTCATCCTTCCTTTAGGTCTTGTTAAAGATTATTCAGTGGCAACAGACAGGCAGAAAATCAAATGGCAGCAGTTTTGTGTGTTGACCTCACCCACCAACAACCAGTGTCAATTTTTCTTCTTTCTTCTCCCTCCCCCCCAGCCCTGTTTTACTTTTAGAAAAATCTTTGGTATACTGTCAAAAGATGTTTGATTTAATTAAGACTTATGAGGGACACTAGGAATGTTTTTTACTAAAATAGTTCTGGAAAATAAGTTTGAGTTAAAGAAGAATGATCTGCCTGGAAGGAATTGCAATGAAGACAGTATAATATCTGGGTCTTTGCCTAAAATAGAAATTGTAAAGTCACCATTAAAGCTGTATCATTAAATTTTTAGACACAGCAAGTTTCTAAGAACTGCTGAACAGTTGCATACCACCGATTCCAAGTCAGGTGCTCTTCATGAAGTCTGCACCATCTGAGCAATCACTCTACTCTCAAACAGACTGTTACTTCACATGAATGTCTCATGGACACAGGATGTCTTGGTCTGGTGAAGATCCGGGGATCTGGGGATCTCTGCAGTTCTGTGTAGAACTCATCATTTTATTTTATTTGCATGTTCCCTCAGGTGTTTCCTAGATTTGTAAGTCAACTTTATGTGTCACCACTATCAAAAAAACTTCAGATAATCAAGAATGAGGATAATAGGTTTATTTCAGCTCCTTTTTTAGATGTCTGGGTCTAGATCTATAGGCCATGCTTCATGGTAGAGCAAAGCATAAATTTGAATACTTCAGCTCATTGCCAGTAAGCACAAAGAAGGACAATGCCAGACTCCCATCTCTTGCAGGTTCCACCCCTCCTGCAGCATCAACCTTTCACACTTGGAGATCATGGGCAGACTGGGAGGGGCTGTGACACTCAACATGGAAACTTCACCAAGAGAAAGGTTGACTTCACATCTGTCTCCAAGCAATCAAATTCTTAGCCAGTCCATGCATTTTTCTGTTCAAAGATATACATTTTTTGATACATGGAATATAAGAACAGAAAATGGAACTAATAAAAGAAAATATGTAAGCCACAGAAAATGATTAGCTTCACATTTTAAAAGAGTGTGTATTCATTTTAGCCAACTGTAATAATATTCCAAAAACTTACCTTTTGTAAATGATCTGCATACAGAAACTTACATTTAAGTGTATAAGATTTTTTGTTTATTGGAGTAAGAATATTAAAATACATTACTTATACATAAATTCTTGTTATTTCCATATGAATATGTTTACCTTTACTATGCTGTAGGAATTTCATTTTTCTAGAAGATTTGTTTTTGTGTATTTATTTCATATTTTGTATTCAGTTGTAGAGTCTGCACCTTTGAATTGGTTTTTCTTTTGTATATCAGTTTCCACCATTCTCAGTTGAATTTTGAATAGGAATTATGACAGTGAGCAATATAATTTGGCACTATTTGTAGTAAGATCACAGTTATTATGTAACACCTAAACAACTGTATTGCCATTGGGTTATTACACACATAGGAAGATATATAATTAAGGTATGTCTCATAGGTAGTTGATTTTTTTAATGACAAGATTAAAGTAGAGGGTGAGACATAGCTCATTTAATAAATAGAGTGTTTTCCAAGCATGCAGAAAGCCCTGAGTTTGGTCACCAGTATCCCATAGACCAGGTATGGCGGCACACGCCTATAATTCCAGCACTTAGAAGGTAGTGTGAGATCCATTCTCTAATACAAGGAGAAGGCAATAGGAGATAAGCATCTTGAAGAGATTGTGAGGAGCTTCAAGTTGATGAGGCATCATTTATTTATCCCAGGAGAAGACCAAAAGGCATATGGAGGCATATGTGTAGACCATTACAAAGTGTGCATGCAAATAGACACACAGACCTACAGAGAGAAACACAGGCAGTCTGGAGAAGATGAAAGCCTCTGACCTCAAGGCAACATTTACACAGAATCCACACAAAAGTGGCATTCTGCCAAAAGTACCTATATAATAACAGATTAGATCACTTCAGGGTTTGGTTCCACAGACATCTGGTGTCAGCCAGTTTGTGCTGACTAAAGCTCTCATCCCATGTCCAAATTCAGCCATGTTTTACCTAACTCATACCAGAAATTCAAATTAGCACCATGTTGACTAAACTTAAACTGGCCCTTATAGCCTTCAGCTCTCAACAGACAGATACTCTAGGATCAAAGTTGAAAGGCATTTTCAGCTACATGGTGAGTTCAAACACAGCTCATCTACATGAAAGTCTGTCTTAAAAAAAAAAAAAGAATGGCATAAATAAAGGATACCTGGTAATTGCCTATCTTGAAATATCTATAAAGATACCAGTATGTTAGCAACAATTATGCTCAAACATTTATGTAATTTGTTACACGGTTTATATGCTGTATATATAATACATGCCGATATAACTTATTTAATAGACATCATCTATGATGTTGGCAGACTGAAAGAGATAGATTGACTCTGACAGGGATTTGGAAAATTAGAAAAACTGAAAATCTGTGCTGTGCGAATGCCTCAAATAGCACAGCAGTCCAGAGGGTGTTGGACCATAGTGTTCAGTCTTTGAACCTCCCCCGGCAGTGAGGCCTGTGGAAAGCATTGCTGAACAGTGTGACTGCTGCAGCCTAAGCTGTGTTGATTTGTTATCAAAAACCGCTGCTCTTCTGGAAGAAATGGAAACTTTTACAAACAGTATGAAAACAGAATAAGCCAAATAATCATTGTAATGGTAGAAATAGTTGGAAAAGCAATCTTTGATTTAGTATTAAATCAAAGTCAGAATGCTTTTTGGCCTAATCTCCTATTTGCTTTCTGTGACCATAAAATCTGGCAACAGAAAGGCTATCCAATACTGGTGAGAAATGCCAGTGTGAGAGGAGGTGTTTAACAGACAGGACCAAATTTGCACAAAGTGGAGCTGCTGGTTCCCTGGCGGCTGAAACATCTGAGTAATTCTGGTGAACATTGCAGCCTGCAGAGGAGCCTCTGGATCACTGGAAGCCTCCCTGTCACAAGTCCTGCTTGGATCCAGGCACCCTGTTGTTCCCTGGCTTTGTCTTCTCATTCTTAGTGTGTCTTAGACTCCAGCTCTGCTCTAAAAGGACAGGGACCAGGAGAAGATACAGCTTTCACCAAGATAAGACAGAACAAGCATCCTGCATGTGCATGGGTATTGCTCACAATTATTGACAGGCACTGTGTTTGTGTGCACTTGTGTGTTTGTGTGTCTGTGTATGTGTATTGGTATAAAGTCATTGCTTCTTTGAACCTGAAAGCATTAAAAATACACATAGTACAGCAACGATGAGATGGCTCCGTGAATAAAGATTCTGTTTTGCAAGCATGAGTACTTAAAATCCCCAGAACCCACATAAAAAGTTGAAGCAAGATGACACATGCCTGTAAACTCAGTTCCTGAGGAGGCAGAGACAGGAGCATTTCCAGGGTTTGGTGGCCAGCCAATCTAACAGAAAAAGTACCAGGTTCAGTGAGGAAAGTTTCTCAAAAAGAATGGTGAGAATTACATTGGAAGATACCCACACCGAAGTGGGTATCTTCCAATCCCACCACATCCAAATCCACCCACACCTATACATTCATATATTAACACACACACACACACACACACACACACACACACACAAAACTCAATCAAACCCCGTGGCAATTCAGAAGTTGAGGGATGAAACACCATCTTGATGTTTCAAAAATATTTTCTAATTTAAAAGCACACTTTCCAGTCAGCTGTATTTATTTCCTCCAGTCGTACTTCTTGGGTCCATAAGAAATGTGAGCCCTTTCAGAGCTCAAAGCCTCATGTTGGTTGACAGTTTTCTTCATCCAGTCTTCTGACAAAATTCACTCTTTATAGGAATGGCATTTTGTCAGTATTTGGATTGAGTTATCACTGTGGCAGATCTTGAATTTTGTTTGCCTGGTTTTTTTGTTTTGTTTTTTAGAATTGAATTATCTACACTTTCCTAGTTTTGTTGTAAGAGATAATTTGAAGATTTTTGTTTGCTTGGTTGTTTGTTTTGTTCTAAAAAATTTAATTTTTCTAAATAATTTTTTTCTAAAATATATTTTTTATTCTAAAAAATTAAAAATTTAATGTGTCTAGGTGAGCAGGAGTTACTGAACGGCTCCTATTTGCTCATGTTTTCCTCTGGGATCCCAGTTAGATGTGGTTGTCCCTGGAACTTCACACCAGTCCATTGCTTCCTTTTGTTGTGCAATAATTAGACTTGTCCTGATGTCTTCATTTGTATCTTGAAAACCCACCGGCAATTAGAGCTGTAGTTTCTGTTTTGACATAGATGTAACAACATATAACTGGATCAGTGGAAAATCTGAGTTTATATTTCCCTATATACTCACTGTGTGTGCTGGGACATTTAGCAGAAAAAGCACATCAGCAGCATTAAGAAGAGAATTATGTGTGTCTAATGGTGTGCATAAGTCCTAGGTGGAAAGAGCAACATCTGGTGCTGTTGTGTAATGTGGTGCACCTACCCAGCAGGGGACTGAAGACAAGTGGCTGTCCTTGTTATCTCCCACCCGCCAGGGACTCAGAGCATTCACTACTTGTTCATGCTTAATTTTCTGCCTGGGATTGCAGATTGCACAATGACTTCTAGATAGTCTCTCTCTCTCTCTCTCTCTCTCTCTCTCTCTCTCTCTCTCTCTCCTCTCTCTCTTTCACACACACACACACACACACACACACACCATTGGTTCATCGTTACTGGAAAACAGAAGTAATGTGTTAAATATCTGTATTTAATACTACATCAATTGAAATGTGAAAGAGAAACATTTTATTTAATGTTCTTGAGTTCATACATAATTACACAATACAAAAAATAAAATATGTGTAATATTTAGTCAATCAGTATCAAACTTGGAGTGATCAAAAATTTAAAAATAGAAACATATTGAGTGATGATTCAATTTTTTTACATTATCTGTCATTTGTAGGTTAAAATTTTAAATTAGGACAGGAATTTTATCAGCATTGAAAATTATATGTTGGATGTAATGAAAATTTTAGGACAAATGTAGCACAAATTATTCAATGGTTGATTTTAATACCAGATTATATAGAATCAAAATCATAATTTACAAATTAGAATATAAAGCTGAAAAAGTACAAATATTTAGCACTAAGAAATGATTGACTGGGAAATGATTAAAGGGTAGAAAGTCTAACACACACAGTTAAGTTGAGAGGAAACGGAGGCAACTGGGGCAGGAGGATCTGTGAAGAGACTTTTCTGGCACTGGTGACATAGGAGTAATACATGCAAGAAGCAAAAGGGGCCCAGACAGTGGAAGTACTGACAGAAGCTGAGCTAGGGAAACATTGTAAAACTGTTGATAAACAAAGGACAGTGAACGAACTAGAAGGAGACAGAGGGCGGGCAGTTTAGTTTCAACTGATCAAAGATGTCAAACTGAATACTGCTTGGCTTTTTATCTTTTTTCTTTCCTTTGTTTCCTTTTCTTTCTCCTCCCTCCCTCCCTCTCTCCCTTCTTCCTTCTCTTCCTTTCTTATCTTTTCCTTCTCTCCTTTCTCTATTTTCCCTTCTCCTTTTCTTCTTTTCTTTCTATTGGTTTTCCTGTCAGATAGGATTTTACACTACAGCCAGTGTGGCCTGAAACTCACTATGTAGCCCGAGCTGGCAACTCTCTTGTCTCAGACTTTCAAATGCTAGAATTTCAGGCAAAAATGACTACATCTGACTGTTAACTGTTTCTTATATCTTTTATTTGACCTTATTTTTATTTGTATAAGGGGGTTGGAGGATGTCTGTGTCTTGGTAATCACATGAGTGAGAGTGCTCATGGAGGCCAGAAAAGGGTGTTGGATCCCTTGCTGCTGCAGTTACAGGTAGTTATGAGCCACCTGCACACTTAGCATTAAACTGAGGTTCTCTGAAAGAGTAGCAAATGCTTTTAAATGCCGAGACATCTTTCCATCCTCCTCGAAGCTGATTTATTAAGAGAAACAATGGAAATCAAAAACTAGAGAAAAATGCTGTAGAGATAAAAGAACGTGAAAGCTACCCTCATACTCAAAGCATAGATAAATACTAATATATATATATATGTACATATATATATGTTAAGGAGTATTTTCAGCTAAACAGAAAGGAGCACAACAAACATAGAGGAATAAATTAAGGAAGGGCCTGAACTTGATTCTCAGTTCCTTAGAAAAGGAAACAGACATGGAGGGAAAGAAAGAAATCATGGTTCGTATTGTTACAGCAAGAAAGTATGAAAACACAGGGTGAAAGCAGAACGAAACTCCAGAGTCAGCAAATACGTCTAAAGTGTGTGTGTTCTTGACTGTGCTTAAACATCGGTTTACAGTCAGTCTAATAATTTACAATTCTTTGATATCTGAAGAAGTTCTGAAAGTCTAAGTACTAAAATAGAAAAGATGCTCATATCTAGGAAGCTATCAAGAAAACATTAAGCAGAATTAAAAATGTTGAATATGGAAGAAAACAAAAGAATGGAGTCAAGTTGAAGACCAGAAAAGAGATCATTGAAATACAAGGTAAAAATCAGGAAGAATTGGAAATTGGTGCCATTCCAGTGGGATGGCCTAACAATTCAAATATCAGGTGAGTTTAAAGGAACAAACTTTAATGTTTATTAAAAGGGACACTTCTAATGATAAAAATGATATAACCATAAGATACAGCATTCACATTGGCATGATCCTAATAACATAAATCTACAGTATATGAATCAGACCAATTCAGAAATAAAAATAGAACAAATCCACAAAATTATATACTTTAGTTCACTTCTCTCAGGAACTGATTAAAAAAAAAAAAGTAGACCTTAAGTCACACAGAAAATCTGGAAAAACTCAATTCATGAATTCACGAATACCACAAGACCTCTTGTCTGAGTGTCCAAAAGCAGGCATCTGGCACTTTCATATTGTGTCTGTAAATCACAACTTCAAGCAGCAGGGAGGAAGTCTTCTTTCCTGCTTTTGAACCTGAAATCCTGCCACTGATCTCCTATCAATGTCGTGAGTATTATCTTAGTTCCTCTGCCATTTCCTAATGGTGGCCAACAAATCTGTCTTTGTTTTAATGTGTCCTTTAGGTTTCCCCAACTGTCCCCTTCTGCAAGTTGCACTTACACTGCATGGGGGTCCGAAGGCTGAGAGGGCAGGTTCTATCAGAGAGTGTCAGGTAAGCACTTTGAGTTTCTTTCTGGCTTCTATCTTCCCACAATAAATTGTCTTCTATGATTATATGGGAAGACCCTTTCCATTTGAAAATATACTTTCTTGGGCATAGGACTATAGCTCAACTTTTAAAGTGCTTGCCTAGTATGTACAAAGGAAGCCAAGATGCCATCTCAAGAACTGCAAAAACCGAGCATGGTGGCTCCTTCTTGAAATATCACCAGGAAAATTAGGAGTTTAAGGTCATCCTTGGATAAATGGAACCCCATCTCAAAAATTAAATAAATGAATGAATGAATAAACAAACAGTTCTCTGTGTTAAGTATTTACCTGGTTTATGTTGAACAACATGATTTACTGCTGCTGCATCCATGTGTGTGTATGTGTGTGTGTGTGTATCTGTCTGTGTGTGTCTGTCTGTGTGTGTGTGTGCCTGCATGCATATGTGTATTTATAGGAATGTGCATTTTTATTCTTCTCTGTGAAGTCCTACTTTCAACAAATGATTGAAATTTTTGATTCTTTGCAGTACAAAGATAAAGTCCATAAATTTTTTTATGAAACTTAGGTGGCTTTTTTCAGAGTACTGCTTGAATTTTGGGTAGATACAAATGTGCAATCCAAACAGTTATTTTCTAGCATGAAGTGAAAATGGAAACAAAAAGAGATTGAAGGGGAAGAGAAAAAGAGAAGAGATACTATGCTTTTGCTCTTAACACCTTCTGAAAGAGGAAAAAAAAATCTCTGTGTTGAGACACTTAAAAAGTTGTTCCTGTAGCCTGCTGCTGTATTTTGGGTGTCTCTTTGCTTTACCATTTCCATTTGAGAAACTTAATGTGCACTTCCTTTTAAGTAAAGGAAGACAGGGTACTATGAGGTCATACAGAGTGAGATGTTCCTATTTAGACATGCAAATCATGTTGGGTTTCACTGATCAGAGTATTTTTCAGCTATTGAGCCAAGAGAGGGAATGTAGGCAAGCTAGCTCATTCCCAGCAGTCTCCTTTGTCATGGATTCTGTTTTTCTTATTCCTAAGAAATGTCTCCCATCCTGATAATAGCTTTTAGTGTAAGTATGTCTCAGTATAGACAGAGACTACTAGAGTCACTTGTAACCAAAAGCCATCCACAAAAGAGAAAGGTAAAATAAGACTGCTTTTGCCAGCAATCTGTCTGCTTTTGTATCGAAAGAGAGCTCGAGAGTACCCACCTCTAATACCCACATGAAAGCTCCGACCCATTCCAGGGAACCCATGATATAGGTCTCTTAGCATCATATATCAAGTGCATTCTGGTCTTTTCCTGACTTTTTCTTCCTTTCTTGCTTCTCCCGCTTTCCTTTTTTCCTTCTTGCTCAAACTGCATATACCTCTGTAGAACTGATGCTGTGCCCCTGGCCTCTTTGAGAGTTTTCAAGCAGATCTGACCTGTGCCAGGAGCTTCAGGAACAGGGTTTAGAATCATGTCCTTGTTCTCTCCTTTGCTGAGAGCACAAGGCCAGTTTCCCAGTAGGTTGCCCTTCTCCAGGAAAATAGAAGCGTGGGTTGGACAGAGAGGCCAGTAGCTGAACAGCAATATGGGTTCAGTAGAACTTCACAGCAAAAGTCAGTCCTTGGGTAAAATAAGGACTTGTTCCCTGTACTTTTTGTTCTGAAAATGTCACTCAACATTGTCATCTATAATACCTATGAGAACTGTGCAGTCCAGTTACAAAAAATATCGCCTTCCCATATAATCTCATTTTATACATTAATATTTTATATAATATTTATATATTTATATTTTAATTTGTTTTAGGCCATTTTCATAGTTACCTTCAGAAACATATGGTCCTAAGCCACATGTGAAACATCTAGTGCAACCTAGCTCTATCCCAGGTGTTCTATATGCTGTTGTCAGTCAGCTGTACCACTGCTCCACTCCTTGAAGCTGCACTCTAAAATAACAGTGCTACCAGGATCCAGAACTTTCTCTGTATTCTACCCCATAAGCCTTTAGGGAAATTTGAGTCCTCCTCATCGAGAATATTTGTAATAAGAACTATTATAGAATTCCAGTTTCTCTGTCAGATCTGGCCTTGTTTGTGTATTTATAATGAAGTAACTCAGGAAGGGACCAATATCTAAGCTCATAGCTCAAGTGTGTTTCATGCATACTTCATACACAGAGCCTGGGAGTAATTTTGTAGAATTTGTTTGATGATTCTGTGCACAAGGCAAAGCTTGAGTCCACTTAGCCATCAGAGGAGCCTCCAAGAGAAGGGCCTATTGCCTGCTATTCAATCTTCCTGACTCTGAATGTATAGGTTACTACTAAGCAGTCATTTAGTAACAACTGTTCCCTATGAGTGCTTCGATGGAAAGCAGCTCACCCCACCAGTACAGTGAGAGAGTACCATGGACAGCATAGCGAAGCAACTCATTGTATCAGCAAGAACAAACACAACAACACAGCATCCTCTCTCCAACCTCAGATGCTAGGATTTGATTGACAGGTTACTATACATAGCATTTTATTTAGATTTGTTTGTTTTTAGAAGAAACATCAGAGGTATTTGAGGGATTGGGATATAATTCCTCCAGGGATGAGGAGACATCTTATTGGGTGACTTTTGAGAATATTTTTCCAGAGTTGTTTTTGTCTTTTGGATTCCAAAAACTGATTTGACATCTCAGACTGTTATGGATGCATGCTTCTCTGGTCTTCACATGTTTTACAACACACTGTGATTGATATTTTTTTGCACAGTGTTGATAATATTATCATGATGGTCTCTGTTACCATGATTGCCTTTATCCAGAACCATCCCAGTCCATGAACTACACTTACTTCCATTTTTAGAAGTGATTTCTCCCTTAATAAATTCTGTTTCTGCCACTACCACTTTCTTCTGGTATGATACCTTGTTCTGGGACAAAAGAACCTGGAAATTCAGTAGGTACCTTCTGACCCAGATCCATAGCTGTAGCAACAGTCTAAATATTTGTGAAATGATTTTATTCCTCCAACTGGAGGAATAAAACCTTATAGTCTTCATCCAATCTTGCATCCTCTTAAGTACCAAGCACCACATGTGAGCAGGAGTTGCTGGTACAGACATGGGAGAGAGAGAGTTGCTGGTATAGATGTCTGAGTATCTACTCAGAATAATATTCTTGGCAGTCCCTGCCTTTTTGTTGGCATAGCAATGGACTAAAGAAATTCACTTCTTAGAAATAACTCTAGGACAGCTTTTGTGCTTTATACCAGATTTTCAGTGATGTGTAGCTGTGATATTAGCACGTCCCAGCCCAGTTATTCTGTCCAGGACCCTTGGTTCCTGTAGGTTGTTAAGTTGGCTGTAGACAGTGCTTTCAGAGGCAATGACACTGAAACAATGGTATCCAGCACTGTAGACCTTTTCTGACATGAACTTTTCACCAGCAGTACTTACTGACACACTTGTGATGGGTTTTCTCTGCTGTTTATCTGCAGCAGATGTTTTATCTCTACCTCTTTAACAGTGTGACAAGGACTGGAAAGATGGCTCAGTCAGTAAAGTGATTGCCATGCAAACATGAGTTCCTCAGTTTGGATCCCAGTATCCATATAAAATAACCAGGCATGGTGGTGCAGCCCAGTAATCCTGTACTGGGGAAGTAGAGACAAGAAAATCCTTGAAAGTCTTTGGACAGCAAGTATAGCTGAACTGGTGAGCTCCAGGTTTAGTGAGGGATTCTGTCTCAAAAAATAAAGTGGACAATGATTGAAGAAAATGCCCAAGAATCATTTGTTGTTACATGTACATATATTCCCACACTCATACACAAGCACACACAAATACACACATACATATAATTTATTATCATAATTTAAAAAATGTAATCTCCCTATAGTAAACATTCATATCATCTTTTTACTTATCATACTAAACTTTGTTTCATTTCATGGTCCACATGCTGAATTCATTGTCTACTGATGGCTTCCTTGTTTCGTAATACAATCCAGATCTTCACTTATGTTTATTTTTCTGGTATTGGTTTCTTTTCCACAGTTTCAACACATAATGTTGACTACTTATTCTTCCATTTCTTGAGTGTTGATTCAACCCCATAGTCTTTTGTAAGATGACTTTTACACTCATATCAAACTACCCTCTATTTTTGCTAACAATTTTATTTTCTATTCATGAACATAAATATTTCCTACTCACTGATGTTCTCAGGTTCAACTGACATCCCTCCCCCAACTTCTTTTTAACATTTTCTATACACCAGAGAATAAGAAAGGAAGGAAGGAAGAAAGAAAGGGAGGGAGGGAGGGAGGGAGGGAGGGAGAGAGGGAGGGAGGGAGGGAGAGAGAGAGAGAGAGAAGAAAGACAATCAGTAAGCAATAGCATGGACATGGTCTACATGGGTTCTGCTTTACACATATTGCATGCAACTGGTCCATGGTGTATTTTGCTACCTTTTCTGTGTGTGCCCCTATGCAGAGGATTCTAGTATTACACAAGAAGGCATATTACAACTGCTGGGTACTGGCAAGATCCCATTTACATTGTAAACACTAACCTGTGACCTGTCATATCAGGTTGGATGTAGAGTCTTCCATGAATAACAGCTTGTTCCTTTGGGGACATTTATGAGCTCATTAGGCTTCTGTTCTTGTTTAACCACAGGTGTCTACATAGGCAGTACAAATCTGCTGATTTACTACTTAAAAATATATTAAAATATATTGAAGTTTAGAATTCAGAGTTTTCATGCTATTTGTGTATGGGGGAATCAGCATAAATAAACTTAGCTAATAGGGCTATTTTCCACTGCCTACTAAACTGGCTGGAAATAAAAGGGCCCCTGGCTTGTGAGGAAGCATCAATAGAACAGAGAATGACTTGTTTTGCCTGAATGCATTTATAATGTTGTCAATTACTGAGAATTGCAAGTATTTCTTACCTTGCTTTGAATTTGTGTCATCTTCTATAGTTTAAACTTATTAGCTCTAGGGGCTGAACAATAAATAATGTTTCTTTTTTGTGGGAGGAGGACAATATCTCAAGCTGGTCTCAGAATGTAGCTGAGAACAGTCCTGAACTTCTAATCTTCCTTTTTTCATATCTCCAGTGCTGGGATTATAGATGTGAGCTACCACACCATGTCTATACAATGATGGGGATCCAATACAAGGCCCTATGCATTCTAGGAAACATTCTACCAACTGAACCACATACAATAGCCTTTGGGCAATGACTCTCAACATAGGCAATTCTTGCTGTTGCAGTTTCAATCCTGGATGTCCTCCATCCCAGGTTAATGTTAAGATGTTAGGTTCCCAGCTTTCCATTGCCTTCTAAACTGGCTGCAAATAAAAGGCCCCCTGGATTGTGAGGAAGCATCAATAGAACAGAAAATGACTTGTTTTACCTGAATGCACTTATGATGTTGTCCCAGAAGGCCCAGACCCCTTAGAATGTCAGATCTGGCTAATGGAAGGAGGTCAATCTTGGGAAGGCCATGAAGTTATTATCTGCCACAGGTTTTGCCCTGACCTCTTTGCTTCCTGGTCCATGATCTTTGAAAATATATCCACTGTCTCCTTCTGCTGCCTTTGAGTTGAGCCTTTCAAGACTGTGCCCTTAAACTATGAGCCCTCATAGAGAGACTTAACTTGCCTTAACTTTCTATACAGAGACAGGTAGGCAACAAATGCCTAGGCTCAGCTAAGGATACATCCAATGATCTTACTATCTTCTAGTTTATTCTCTTAACAAAATCTAGGTGCTGGCTCCTTAGGTAGGAGAGAAAGCTCACAGATCTGAAGTTAAGGAAAGAGAAGAAGTATAATTTGTTATCTCCATTCAGAGGGATTTTCTGGCCCCAGGCCCCATTGGAGCTTCAGAAACAGTTTTTGAGTATTAATAACATTCAAGGAACAACTTCAAGTTTTAATCTGAGAGGTTATTACCTTTACCAGTGTGCTGGAGATTAGTTTGAGTCTGAACAGAGAGAGTTAATTCCACCAAATCCACTCCATATTTCCCAGAAGGTTGCTCAGCCATACAAATTCAACTCCTGAATGTGCACTATGATACATCACAGGTGCCCATGTATGTGTATTTGTGTGTGTGTATGTGTGTGTGTGTGTGTGTGTGTGTGTGTGTGTGTGTGTAGGTGAGTGTTGGGGAAAGTCTAATAATATTGCTTCTGATAGGCTGATTTCAATGCTGAGATCTGGTTACCGCCCCTTCTGAGGCATTCTCTTGATTGGTTAATAAAAGTCATTGATAGCCAATTAGCTAGGCAGAAAGAGTATAGGAAGGTGGGACTTCCTGAGATTAAAACAGGATCCCTGAGTTTTATACAAAGGATTGTCTCTTTCTGCCAGGAGACATAGAAGCAGACGCGTTTGTGAATGCTGGGAGCTAATCACAGGCACATGGTGGTTTGGGATTAGGTGATCTGGGTTAATTTAGAGTAACTAATTGAGACTCTGCCCAGCTAAGGGTTAATTAAGAATTGAAACATTAAAAGGTCTTGGTGTATTTAATGATTGGGGAAAGGACCACTGTAATTTATAGGCTGTCAGTCCAATCAATTCAGGGCCATCAGCCTCCTGCTGAGTTCCAGTGAATCGCCTGCCAAGTTGCCGGCAATTCTACCAGCCAAATATAACAACTTACATTAGTTAACAGAGTTTAGATTACAGGTAGTGTAGGCCACCCTTGGTCCAGGGCTTTTTCCCCCACGAAAAATCAGGCCGCCAGTTGAGGCAGGCCAGGTCCATGGGCTGATATCCTTCCAGGCCACCTGCCCACTGCTCTGTCAAGCTGCCGGCTGCTCTACTGGCCTAATTTTACAGTTTATACTTATTACTAAATGCAATTGATAATTAAATTGCAGTTTCAGGTGAGAGAGCATTTCATCATTCCCAAGAAATCAAAACATCACTTTCATTTAAGAAATATTTCTACAGTCATAATGGCCAATCAGCATTTAAATCATAAAATAGCTTTATGATAGAAGAAATGACATTACAAAAGGAAAATCTTGTCATTATTATTAAAAGTGTAAACAGAATACATAGAGTTAATAGAAATAAAACCTCCTCTAGGACAGGAAAGAGGCCACCATGCTTTTGTTCCAGAGAAGAACAAAGGAACCTGCTTTCAGTAGTAATCAGCAAGACCACAGCAAGGGGATGCACCAGCAGCCACCTTCTGATGGTCATCTATGCCACGTCACATCTACCAATTAACATAAAACTTGGATTTTTATGACTTAAAACTGAATTTTATGTATTGGAAAAAAATTCTATTTCATAATGGCCCAGATTCAGTTTTATGTAGTTTCTGCAAATTCTTGGTAAATCAGGATTTACCTGTTTCTCAGGCTTCAAGCATGTGCCTCAGTGGCTTAGAGACTTAGTAGAACAAGCATTGATTCTTAAAGTGAACATGTTTCAGTTGCAAGTGAACATATAGAAAAACTGTGGTGGGAAACAGCTCTTAGGTAGTCTTAGGAATGACACATTCTTCATGTGTCAGCCACTCTGTCATTGCTTTCATCCAATCAGTAATGATGCAAGTTTCAAATTCTGGTTAGTGTTGTTGTTATAATGTATGCATGCATAAACACTACAGTGGTACGTGTAGAAGATGGCTGTTAGTTCTATGCATAGCAAAGAACTTCCTCTCAGTCCCTTCTATGGTACGTATCTTTGGACTTTTGTGATGTCAGCCATGATGAAGACCAGCAGGGGTGGGCTGCTTATGTGTACAGGTTTGATTAAGTTGTAAGAACACAGTGTACTCATCACAGGAAACAGAGTGAATGGTCATCTGGAAGTGTGAGTTGGTGACTCCTTGATTCCATTCATCTTCCCCTTTCAGTCTCAACATACCAAGGTCCTTCATTGATGGATGTCTTCAAGTCTAACTATACATAATCATTTTATGTTTACTTAAACACCAATACTATTAAAAAAGAGGATAAATAAAGTAGATGTCATGTATCTAAGTAATATTCATGTTGAAAAGTTAATTCAGTTTTCTTACAGAGAAATTGAAATACTAAAAATATTTTAATGACTCAAGAGATGGTTCTACCAGTAAATTGCTTGATATCTAAGAATGAAGACTTGAATTTGATCCCTAAGAATAAATAAAGATCTAGACATGAGGTACACACCTGTGGTTCCAGCACTGGGAAGACAGAGACAGAAGGATCCCTAGCTCTTTCTAGCCATCCAGTCTAGCTAAATCAGAGAGCTCCAGGTTTAATAAGAGTTCCTGTCTCAAAACCCAAAAGGTCTAGAGACATGACTCAGTGTGTAAATATTCTTGTCCTGTAGATGGATCTAAGTTGTATACTAGTAACCCATATACAAGTAGAAGGCAAGAAACAAGTCTAAAAAATTATCCTCTGGCTTCTATACTCATGCCATATCACATGTGCTCACCCACACATATACAATAAAAATAAATTAAAATTTAAAAATAAGATGAGAGTAGAGAGCTATTGAGGGAGATACCTAACATCGACATGGTATACACAAACACACACACACACACACACACACACACACACGGGGGGGGGAGAGTTTTAGCATACCATTTCAAATAGCAAAAACTCAGGAAACATGATTAAAATATTTGCTTATATTTTAAAATATCCTTATAAATAATTGTGTGTATCTGTGTGATTGTAAATCTTCATTGTCAGCTTCTCTGTATGTGGGGTTATCTAGGAAACATACCTCTGGAAGTGTCTGTGAGGGCATTTTGGAGAGTTTTAACTGAGGTGGGAAGATCAACTTTGAATTTGGACAGTATCTTCCAATGGGCTTGGGTCCTTTACTGAATAAGCAAGATTTAGGGAGCTGAACTGCAACATTCATCTCTCTGTAGTTTCAGACTGCTGATGCAATGTGAACAGCTGCCTCACACTCTCACCATCACTATGACTCTCCAGAAAAATGGACTGTCTGATACTGCAAATCAAAATAAATCTTTGAAGATGTTTACTGTCAGGTATTTGGTTATAGTAACAAGATAAGCAACTGAAGCAACATGTGTATGTCAAATATACATGTATAGAAAATACAGTTCTGAATTCACAAAAGTTTTGATTTCCATACACCTAGAAAAGATGTCTCCTGTAGACATCAATATTAACTATGTGGCAGTGAGGGAGATATTCTATGAGACTTCATGGTGTCTTGATGGATATTCATTCTGTGTATCAAGACCCTTCCTGACCCTTCTCCATCTGTCACTATCACTCAGAGCCCCAGTCTCTCACACACCTGCAGAACATCTATCCTCTGCTTTGTAGTGATTTGGTCCTACAATTGCAAAGCAAGTGCTTTTCTTCATTCTCACCTCCCTCTGAGTTAGTCCCCTCCTCCCTTTCACTGCAGGTTGCCACATACAGTTTGTGTCCTCCTGACTCCATCTTGTCCTGGCTTTCCAGACTTCTCTTCAGGGAATCATTGGGAGATTCTTTACCCTGATTCTTTGAAACCTCCTTTGATCTGCTCATTACTTTCTGGCCTTGCAGATAGCCAACAAGTTATTTTTTGAAACCCACTTTCAGAATGAAATAGTGCAAGGTTTTTGTGTGACTCTTTCTAGGGGGCATTTTTATTTTTAAAGGAAGCAGAGTGTTAATGAAAAGGAATGGGCTCTGCCTGGCTGAGGTGGAAAAGGACTGTGACAATTAGAGAACACTTTTCTTACAGGGAATCTGTGTGACTCCCACCAAAACAGGAAACTCATCTCACTTTAAGCTTCAGGGACTGTTCTCAGTCTGGCCCAAAGTGAACTTTCACTATATTTTAAAAATAATCATTAGTAAAACAATATCTGTCTCTGCTATTGCTTACGTATGGTTTAATGTGTTCCCAAAAGATTATGGGAGACTGAACCATAGTGGGACAACATTGAAGGTCAGTTGAGGATGTTTTTAGAAAGATTCAAGTTTTTTCAGCTTCTTATTGCTTATCTGAT
>CAJQZJ010031303.1:0-17185 GCA_907164525.1 Lophiomys imhausi
TTCTTCTTGCAGGGACTCTATCACTTTCCATAATGCAGAATTGTCAACGTTTTCATGTGTTTCTGTTGTGTGTGGTCATCCGAATTGGATGAGCTAGGATGATTCTGCTTTGTTGGAGTCATATTTCCTTGATTTCTATTTTTTTTTGACTTTTGGCCAACGGGTTCGTTTAGCTGTCTGTTCTTGTCGTTTTCTGTGCTTCGATCCACAGTGGATGCTTTGGTGCAGGGGATGAGTTACTTGGCTCTCTGTCGTTGCTTACAGGTAGATTTCAGGGTCACTGTGGTTTTAATCGCCTGAGGCACTGTGAGCTGGTGCAGCCTATTCCCAGGTTGTGAGTAATGGACCGGAATTGTTTCACTGCTCCCAATTCGGACTTCTCTATGTTGCACTCTGAGTTATCAGCCTGTAATGGTTCTGATGGTATGAACCTGTTTGCCCAGGCACAGATTCTGTGGGCTTTGTTTGTCGTCACGGAGGCTGACAGGGTCTGGCTCCACACCTAATATGTCTGGATTTTCCAGAATACATCTATGGTCCCGATTTCTGGTTTCTCACTAGGCCTCTTACCACAGGTCTGGCCTCTGTGCCTGATTCCCTCCCTGTCTGCGCAGCCGTGGGTCTCCCTCCCTGGCTGCTCGGCCGTGGGTGCACAGAGCCCTGGATCCCCTGGCCGCCTGAGTGGACCTTTTGCCCCAGCAGCTCAGCCGTGGGTGCTGGATCCCTGGCCCAGCCCACACCTGACTCTCTCCCCAGTTATCGTGCCGTGGGTTCGTGGGGATTTGGCCCTGCCAGCCGGGCTCCCTCCCCAGCTGCGCTGCTGTGAGTGCACGGGATTCGGCCCCTCCTGCCCACCTTTGTGTTCCCGGTTTCCCGCGCTCTGTTGGAACCTCCCGCCCTCCGCTTCACCAGCGGCTGCAGACCACCTGCTGAGCCCCCTGTTTGTTCCTTGCTAAGACTTCCACTATCTCGCAAAATTTTTTAAGTGGGTACAAGTTCTACCTGAGTTGTGGGGAGTCCTATAGGCTAGTGAACTATTGCCAAGTGGCCTCTGATTCTGCCTGCTGTGAGTTGGGGTAGATCTTACCAGGCGCCTCTCCAAATGGGAGTTCCAAAATCCCGGGTTTAGTGGCTTCCGTGTCTTCGAGAGATGGGGAGAGCCTTACCCTGGGACTTTTAACAGTCCCTTGGGAGCTGTGAGTGTTCCCGGGAGGGTCTAGCCCCTCCGGTTTTTGCACAGTGCCCAATAACTCTGTGTTTTTATGGCTCTTTTTTCTCCGCGTTCAAAATGCGTCAGTGTAGGTCGCCGCCATCTTCCTTCCCCCAATAAAAAATTATTAAGTGAGACTTTGCATCTTTTGCAACTAGTTTTGCATAGTAACTACTACATTGATTAAAACATCTTGTTGGGTCAAGTTTATTGCCTTAGTTTTCTCATTTGTGAAACACAGCATGCTAATTAAGAAGTTGGCATTACTCCTTTCAACTTAAGTGGTGTTGTTCACTTTTTAATCTCCTCTTCTGTGCTGTAATATATATATATATATATATCTGTGCTGTAATATATATATATATATATATGTATGTATGTATATGTATATGTTAAACCTTTGAGCACACTCACTTCCTGGAACCATAAAAATAATTTCTCTTTTTTCATTGAAAAAAATTTTATTTTGTGAATTTTACATCCTGTACCCTGTTCCCTCCCATCTCCCACCTCCCTCCCAGACCCACTGTCCACCTTAGCAACCTGTCCTTTCATAAAATATAACAGCTCATTGTGGAAGCTGCAGTGTGTCTCAGTATGCCCCACAATATTCCCCTTTCTCCACATATTCTGCTTGCAAATGTTCATTATAATGACTCCTTGGTCTGGTACAAGACCCCTTGTTTCTGCTACTCTGTCAGTACTGGAACCTCACTGGAACTCCTCTCAGATATGCCATAACTGTCCTGTGTCATGGAGATCCTG
Organism: Lophiomys imhausi; assembly: GCA_907164525.1. Lineage (NCBI taxonomy): Eukaryota > Metazoa > Chordata > Mammalia > Rodentia > Muridae > Lophiomys > Lophiomys imhausi. The sequence goes on from CAJQZJ010031303.1 coordinate 1,976, forward strand.
CAGTGCTGGGTTGTGGAACTGACCTCTTCTTGCACTCCAGCAGTTCATCCATGGGGTAGATGTTGGGGTGGGCCAACTCAAAGTCCTGGTTCTGGACCTGCAACCCTCGCTTGCATGGCCTGTTCTACTATGGAAAAGTGCAGGGCCTGCTCTCCCAAGTGCTGCAGCATGTGAGGGGCAGGGACAGCTCTCCTGCCCTTGTGACCCCTTCTAGGCAAGATCTCCTGTAGGCCAATGGTGGTGAGGGCAGAAGAGAGGGGAAGGCATCTCTCCCTAGCCAACACCATCACATAGCAGACAGAAGGTAGGGGTGGCTCTCCCACACTCATTCCATCAGGGCTGGCTCACCCACAACCCCCACATTCGGGGCCAGGCAGAGTTCTTCTAGTTTCTAATTTGTTTCCTGTCCTGGGAGCCCATCTGGTGCTTTCCTGGTACTGGTCTGGTAGTCATCACAGGCTACCCCATGGTGACAAAGTGGTGTTGGTATCCACCTTGTTTCCCCCCCAAAAAAAAATGTTAGGCTACTATTCATTCAGATGTTCATAGGTCAGATCACTGAATGTAGATATAGCCTCTCTCCTCTCTGCCACCTACTGATGCACATGTGACATAGTCACATCTGCAATGCTTCTAGGGGTAGGCCAGTTTCACTTTTTATGGTGATATGTTCCCAGAAATTTGAAAAAGGAATCATAAAATTCCAACACAAAGAGATAGTGAAAGTCAAGTGAACTATTTAATTTGTAGCTGGTATATAGGAAATCAAGTGGATTTTTCTAGAATCCCTTCCTTGTTGTAAGGATTAAATGAACTATGTCTATCACTTAGGATGAACACAACAAACACTAATTAACTGGCCTGTCAACAGTGAGGCATGGATGGAGGAGGGCTCAGGGGCTGCCTCCTTTGCTGTGGAGCTATTTGCTACAGATAGATTCAGGGAAAGGGGGTGCCATTGCCTTCAGCGGTGCACACACTGGTGATCCTCCTGCCTGTTGCCAGGGCCCATGCCCAGCATTCTTGAGGGTGGAGATGAGCTGGTTCAGAATCAACGACCTGTAGTCCAGTAGGTAGTAAAAGCAGACCTGTTTATTTCAAGAAGAGGGCGCCTCCTTTATAACCTCTTCCCAGAGTCCCATTGGCTCCTGAACTGCAGGCTTCTGTGGCTCTTCCTCATTGGCTCCTGTCTCATTACCCGGTGTGGGGTCATCAATCTCCAGGCAGGTCTGGGCAGGTCTCAGGCCAGGCATGTTCTGCATGCCTGGGCAAGCTTCTCAGACCAGTTGCATACAGAAGCCCAGTCATGCATGTGTTGTTTAACAGCAGGCCTTGTTTCATCTCAATGGCAGGCCTTGTTTCTCCTACACCCACCAGGCTCCAATGGATAGTTCCAATCCAGTCGACATAATGATGACCCTGGTTTAACTAAATAGATCACAAGAAAAAAAGTCATTAATCTGGGAAAGGGACTGGTAGAGTTGACAGAGAGGGAGAGAGATACAAGAGGCTAAGGGGAAAGTAATCAGAACACACTATATACAAGTATGAAACTATCAACATATTAGTCAATGAAAAATGGAAAAACTGTTTAAATGGAAAAAAGATCTTTTGAATTCTCAAATGTCTTTTTTAAACATAAGTAGAACTTACCTATCTATATTTTTAAGCTAAAAATAAAACATTAGATTTTGCACACACTCTAGCTCTAACATTTTCTTCCTTTATTAATAAACATTTTGAATATATTAAAATGATTAACTATCATTATCACTTAATGATGTAAATTAAAAAAGTGCAATTTATGGAGCCACTAGATCAACACAAGTGTTCCAATGAACACAGCATTGGCAGAATCACGAGTCTGGGAAATGACACATTTTTTTCCCCTAGAATTCACCAAATATTCTTTCTGGTCAAGAAGGGTAGGAACTATTCATGATATATTTAAAATATTACAAATTTGTCCAATATGAAATCTAAGTAGTACTAGATGTTCTGGAATGTACCATATTTTCCTCTCTTTTTATCTCCTCTTCTCTGTGTGTGTGTGTGTGTGTGTGTGTGTGTGTGTGTGTGTGTGTGTATATATATATACTTTTGAGTACACTCAGTTCATGAAACCATAAAATCAATTTTGCCTTTTATAGGTGATATGTTCCCATAAATTTGAAAAAGGAATCATAAAATCCTAACACGAAGAGATAGATATTTAGAAAAAGTCCAGGAGGTAAACTGGGTATCTATGATAAAAAATACAAAGTTTCCAGAAAGACTTTACAGGGAAACATCAATGATTTTATAGCCGACTTGTTCTTCCTTAGTTACCATAGCAACAGCCAGGCAAAAATAACCCAAAGATTCATCAGCATGGCCATCAGAATTCCTGCTCAGCTGTCCATCCTCTCAGGCATTGAATGCATCCCAAGTCTGGGAGACTCAGCTCCATTACTGCCTCTCAGTAGGCATTACTGTGAAAAAAAAGTGAAAACTCAGAGAATGAATGCTAATTCATGTGCATTGCTTTTCTGGGCTTCACAGTTCATATGGAAAATTTTTGAGAACCTGCGATAGTGTCCCAATGTCTTAGAATACCTCGACTTTCAAATTTTGGTGTACATGTGTGCCGCAGCCTGTGTGCAAGTCTGAGGACAACACATATTTCTACTATGTGGGTTCCAGGGATGGAATTCAGATCATCAGGCTTGGTGTCAGGTGCCTTTCCGGCCGAGTCCTCTCGCTGCACCCCTAAAATCATGTGAACACCTAATGACTACATAAAAATATCCTACCACTGTGACATGCTAGGAGTGAAGTGAAAACCCAACGTGCAGGTGTTGGGTCAATTTTACACACTTCAGCCAGTCACAGAGTGGTCATTTCCTTCCTGCCACTTACCTCATTTTGTTCCAAGATCTCAGTTCCCCTTGAAGTACTAGCACAGCTGTCCACAGTGACATTAAACATCCTGTTTAGAGGTGATGGCCCAGTCCTTCTACTTAAGACAGTTTGAATCCAAATATCCAGTGTTACTTGAAGCAGAGGTTACTAATAGGCAGTTTCGGGTTCAGTTCCTGCCCAGTAAGTCTCTTTGTGTGCTTCAGCTCTCTTGCTTTTGCTCCCCTCACCCAGAAGACACTCAGGTTCTGTAGATCACAGTTAACCCTGAGGTATTGTGAGGATACAAGGTCCACCCAAGTGGGTGGAGCTATTTAATCTGGCTTACCACGTGGATAAGCCTCTGACTTCACTTACATGGGGCATGGGCAGTGATTGTTTCAAGGACTTAAACCAGGTCCCTCTGCCTGCTCTTAGCAACTTCGTGGGACCCCGAAAATCTGACTGCATGAAGAAATTAACACGTGTCCTAGGTTAGATTGTGGTCCTTAGTCTGGCTGACCTTCACTATCTTACTCAGCTAACATCTCATTTCACTCTGTTGGGAGAGAGAATTCCCAACTCGGGCATTTGTGCATGTTTTGTGAGCAAGGTAGCAATCCTTGTCTGTTCTGTACTAACGCTGGAAGGTAGTTTGCAATGGAAACGGCTTGCAAAGTAGGAATTGTCTCCCTGTGGGTTTTCTGCCCCTTCTAAAAATGTTGGCTTTGTTAGGGGAGTGCAGCTGTCATTCACCACTCTGTTTCCATCAGGGATGTCGGCAGCACAAGGCATGTGATATCCAGACTTCTGCTGTCCCTGTGATTCACAGCTGCATTTCATGTCTGTCCTGGGAGACTGACATTCTCTTCCAGTTTCTGTGAGACAGGAACAATATAATCTATTAGCTTGCAAGTTAGATGACATCTCATCCCACTCTCAACCCTCAATGTGACATCCTCCAGGTGATCCCACGGGAGGTTCATCATCCTTCACCTTCCCTCAGAGTTACATGAAAAAAGAAAGGTGCGTGGGAAGTTTGTGTCTGCTTCACACCGTTCCCTGATTGCTGTCCCCGGTTGCTGTCTTGGGCCCTTACAGATACCAGTGATCCCATTTCTGCTTCAAGTTTCTCCCCTGACAGGCTCTCACCCAGGATGCAAAATTTAAAGCTTATTCCTTAAACCTGTCTCTTGGCTTATAAAAGGGAGGCTGTTCTTTCTTTTTTTTTTTTACATTCATATATTTAAATTTTTTATGTGTAGGGGTATTTTGCCTGCATGAATGTCTGTGCACTGCGTCTAATCATGCCAGAAGAGGGTATTGAATCCCCCCTGGGGCTAGAGTTACAGCTGGCAATGAGCCACCATAGCTCTAGAGATGGAACTTGGGTGCTCTGGAAGAGCACCCAGTAGTGCCCTTAAGCACCGAGCCATCTCTTATTTCTAAACTCCGTTTTTTTCTCCTTTTTTGAAAGTTGTAGTGTGGTTTTGTGGCTTCATGCTGTGTCATAATCCAAAAGCTGCAGCTAACCCATTGGACATGCTTTAGTGTTTACATAGATCCTAGGGTTTTGTTTTCAGGCCATATATGACCCTGGCTGGATAGAGGAGGCAAACTTCTATGCTTCACAATATTATTTCCATCATATATACATAATTACAAACATGCACACAAGTTTTCTTAACATGTCTGGGTACACAAGAGAGAGTAATAATGAACAGTTTAAAAGCACATTTGGACTTTCAAGACTTTAATCATTTTAGTCACTTCTATATGTATGACATATATATATATATATATATATATAAAATTTCATACTGAAAAATAAAATGACCCTGGCATGAGAATTAGTTCCCAAGAATGAGCTAATGTATTTCTTCCAGTACAGGTTAGCTTTAAGAAGGAATGCTACAGTCCTGGAGATCCAAAGTTGTAGGATCTCCATGACACAGGGCAACAACAGGATATCTGAGAGGAATCCCAGTGAGAATCCAATATTGATAGGCCTCGAACCTGACCAATGACTCATTGCAATAAACATCTGCAAGCAAAGATCTGTGGACAAAATGATATACTGTGTGACACACTACAGCTTCCATGATGAGATGTTTTCTATGCTTGTTTTGTTTTATTTATTTATTTTTTCTTTTGGGTTTCAAGGGCAGAGGGCAGATACGAAGGGATGGGGAGATGAGTGGGACTGGTGTGCAGGATGTGAAACTCACAAAGAATCAATAAAAAGTTAAAAAAAAAGGAAATAGCTAAAAAACAAAACAAAAAACCCAAACTGCTGCATAACAGCAATATATCATCTTAGCTTTAAGGCATGTGCAAATTGGGGACAGCCCCTGTGGCATTCTTGGTGTTTCCCAAGTGGCTAACACAGGAGAGACTGAAGGAGAGAAGACCGCTCCTCCACAGCACCGGGGTCTTCAAAGAAGCCTGTGGAAGCTTCTACCTGAAATCTTCCTACATCTCTGTCATCCTATGCCTGCATGGATTGATGCTGTTGCCCAGGCAGATGCTTAACTAATTTAAAATTTCACCTTTAGACTGGAAAACATTTATAAATGAAGAGATCAGTCCCCTGCCATTTTTAAAGAAACCAATAATTTTTTTTTATTTTTTCATTTTTTTATATAAGTACTTTATTTTTTTTTCTTCAAGTTACATCTCAGTCACAAACCCTTCCCTATTCCCCCTTCCTGTCCCACCCTTCCCCCCTCTTCCCCCCCAACAACTTCCCTTTTCAATCCAACAAATGGTTCTTTCTCTTATAACAGTAAATTCTATACAAAACAGCAGAATTAACTATGCCACATTTATGAGAGTTAAATGGCCCAGTATACCTTCCCAATGTCCAGTTCATACATATTTGGCCCCTGACTTTAACCTTCTACCTTCTAACCATCTCCATGAGTTTAAAGTTCTATAACTGACTTAGCTTTCATACTAACTTGCATCACTATTATAACCATCTTCTTTGATCTAGAATGCCCTCTTGATTCCTAAACAACTCAAAATTTAGCTATGAGACTCAAGCTGTCTATTCTTCAACCACCTCAGAGAGCTGAGAAGGATAAATATATCTGATTATATAGGAAGTACAGGGCCTGCAGCTTCCAATACTAAGAAATGACAAACCAGTGACTACCTGGACAGTTCCCATTTTCTCTCCATACATTCCAGCATCAGTCTTCAGCCTTTTGGTCCTGTTTTTCTGACAGACATTTGTTGTAGAGCAGGGATTATGAAGGACTAACCTACCCTGTCTTGGCAGAGCTAGGCTGTCAACTTCCCTGTTACCAAGTTTTGTCCTTTTTGGACAGCAGTCTGTCTGCAGTTGAAGCAAGGAAGAAACCAATAATTTTAAAGCAAAGCCTACCCTCCTAAATGAATTATAATATTGTCATGATAATGACCTCAAATAAACAACCAATAGTTATCCTTGATAATTTTAGTATGTGAAATGATTTGGTTGGTAGTGTGAAATCAAGTGTATGAATGCATGAAGTGAGAGGGGTGAGCTGAATGCATCATTCATTCCTACTTCCAATGCTTCTTTCGAGGCATTTTGAAAGGGAGATGCCACTTTACAACACCCCCAGCTGCGTGAAGTTAGTGCCTCATGAATTTTGTTTCAGTTAGAGTTTGGTGCCTACACAAAGTTCTGAGCTAAAAATCAAAGAAATTTTCATATTTTTTATTATCTAAGCACTATTCAATTCATTTCACAATAGCTTATTGATCTGAAACACGGAAGGTTCCAATGTCTCTGGTTCATTTGTGTTATATCTTCTGACCGAGATAGGACTGTTGGTTCATCTGTCACTCACAAGGTGCATGCTAGGAAAATTTACTCTTTCCTTGAATTCAGGTCACTTTTGGTGTCACTTTGTATTTCTTGTTCCCAGAAGCTAGGGGTTTGCTGGTGCTCTCTGGTTTTTCTGACTTGCCTTCTGCTTGGCTGCAGTGACAAGGTAACACTGAGTGGCTTAAACAACAGAAAAATTTGAGAACACCTACAGAGGCTAGAAGTTCAAGAAGAAGCTGAAAAGTGAGTTTCTGGCAACACCACTCTTCCTAGCTCCTGGACAACTGCCTTCTTGTTTTGGTACCACATGGCCCTTTCCTCTATATACACATGCAGAATGGGGGAGTGAGGGCAAGCTTCAATACCTCTTCATCTTATAAAGACTCCAATCCACCTGGATTAGGGCCGCACCTGTATGACCTCATTTTAAGCTTAATGATCCACCTAAAGTTTCCATTTAAAAACACAGTTACAATGGGCAGTAGGGCTTCCACATGTGACTTCAGCAGGGATGCACCTTAGCCCCTAACACACACCCTCATTGCTTTCCCAGGTTCCGTCTGCCCTCACGGCCCACTCTGTCTTTAGGTTGTCTCAGGATTTCTGCCTGTATCTTTTAAAAACTCCACCTCACTGCGGGCTGAGTGGGAATCGATACAGGTGTCAGTTGTAGCCACACTGCTGTGAAGAACGAGAAATCTCTCAGGATCACAACTCTCCTTCACTGGTTAGAACACTACTTTGTGTGGCAACATCCCTGATATTCTAGGGGCTCAGTACATCCACAATGGAAAGGGAGATTGCAAATAGGCTCTCTCCTGGTTTTCATGCCTCAGTAAAAAGGTGGACGTTGCCTCGATTGTTTGAATCCCCATCAAGAAATATCAAAACAGCTGAACCAAAGGCTCAAGCATAAATAAGAACACCCAAACTGTGAGAGAAAACTGACTTGGGCCTGGTGACCTAGGAGAAGGGAGTTGCTACCACCAAAACAAGGAGCACAGTCACTTGCAGAGTCCCAAGATGGACACCTTGACATATTTCCAGCACCTGGCATCAAAAGATGCCATGCTTTTTTATCAATTCATCAGTTGAGGGACATCTGGGTTGTTTCCAGTTTCTAGCTATTACAAATAAAGCTGCTATGAACATAGTTGAGGAGATGTCCTTGTGGCTTGGTGAGGAATCATTGTGTTGCATCTACATAATGGAATACTACTCAGCCATCAGAAACAAGGAAATCATGCAACTTGCTGCCAAATGGATGGAACTACAAAAGCTCATCCTGAGTGAGCTAACCCAGACTTAAAAAGATGCACGTGATATGTATTCACTTTTAACTGGATTTTAGCTAGATAGTACAGGATAACTATCCTACAACCAACAGACTGAAAGGTACAGGAACATAGACTTTGTTACTTGTTAGAGGAACACTTTGCCCTAGTGGAGCTGCTATGTAGGCCCCCAGTCCCCAGTGCAAGAGGAAGCTCTTAGCCCTCATATGGCTGTTAAACTGAAGGGGACTGATATGTAGGGCACCCCACAGCAGAGGAGAAGGATAAGTGGGAGAAGGGGGAGAGGATGGGAGGCTGAGAGGTGGGCCTGGGAGGGGTGGGGGAAGGTGAATGTGATGGAAATGTAAATTGAAGTAATAAATAAATATTTAAAAAAGGAAGAAAAATAGAAAAAAACCTAAAAAAACAAAAAAAAAACAACCAAAAAAAAAAAAAAAGATGTCATGCATATTGCTTTAGCTATTGAGTGAAGAGCTGTATTTTAAATGATGCTGCTGCTCTGGTGTCCTTGAACAAAAACCCTCCTAATTCTCTGTGATTAGGCTTTATTAAAAAAAAAAAAAACCACTAATTGGCTTCCCACTCTGCCTCTCCAGAATAATGTATTCTTGTCTAAGGAAGAGCAGTACACAAAGCTTAATTGAACACTCCAGATTTCTCAAAAGGGCTACTTTTGGTCACAAAATTCAGGAATGTACTCACCATTATGGAATATTTAATTTTGCATTACACAAAAGTATTGCCTGCTTACTGACAATATCTGTGACTCCAGAGAGACCTACTGTCTCCTCGACAGCCAACCAGTATTCTAGGAAGGAAAGCCCCGACTCTTGCTGACATCTATAGATTGACATGCCCTCCTGTCCATCCATTTATCCTAAGGTACACGAAGTGTCCTGTTGACCCTAATCACCTTCAAAGACCAGGGGCAGATAACTGTTGAAAAAACAGGAAATTTCAGTGCAATCGATGTGATCTTTGGCCTTCACGAAGAGCCTTGATCCCTTGCCTAAAGTCATGTGAGTGATTTTAGGTAGGTGATATTGTTGAATGTATCTGGCAGCTGGGTTGAAATGGAACTGAATGAATCTAAGGGGTCTTCCTGTGATCCGAGAGCACACTCGCTGGATTTATTTTGTACGACATCAACAGGGAAGAGACTATTCCAGTTACAAAAAAAAAAAAAAAATTGTACGTAAGCCACCTGCTTTTAAGCTTCCCCAGATAAAACAGAAACAAGAAAAGCCATGTGTCAGAACAGGTTAGGATTTACAAACAAACTTCTCTCCCAAGCCTCAACTTGAATTGTAAGGCTAAGTGGATTTGTTGGTTTGTTCTTAAAAGTTTCCAGAGATAGTTCCTTGAAGTGATGAATAGGATAGATTCCTCATGATTTGAAATGATGATGATGATGGGGATGATGATACAGCATCATCATTTAAAATACAGTGCATCATTAGTATCTAAAAGAATATGCATGGCATCTTTTGATGCCAGGTGCTGGAAATATTTCAAGGTCTTCATCTTGTGACTCTGCTAGTGACAATGCTCCTTGTTTTGCTGGCAGCAACCCTTCATGCTCCCTTCTGCTATGTCACCAGGACCTAAATAAAGTTCTGTGTTAAGTACAGACCTCAAACAAAGGAAAGGAAAAAGCCAACCCCTCTTAGGAAAAACCTTTGGTGATTTTAAGGTCATAGAATAGTATCAGAGATACTTTTTTCTTTTCTGTACCTATCTTGATAATTCTGTGTGTTGTAAGTATAAAAACACTTCTCAGGTGACCTTGGAAACTACAGACACTGACCATTCTTGTGAAAGTACTTAACAGCAGAAATTCAGAGGACCAGCTCTGCTTTTTTAAAAATTTATTTATTTATTGCTTCAGGTTACATCTCCATCATAGTGTCCTCTTTCTACACTTCCCAGTACCTCCCTCCCACCCTCTACTCCCTAACCCTTCCATCCCACTCCACTGGAGTGGAGTGTCCCTACATAACATTCCCCCACTCCAATTCAGCAGTCATATGAGGGCCAAGAGCCTCCTCATACACTGGAGGCCTACAAGGCAGTACCACCAGGGAAAAGTGTCTCATTGACAGGGAGAATAAACAAAACAAAACAAAAAAATCTATGTCCATGTTCCCTTTGGTGCGTTGGTTGTAGTATAGATATCCTGTACTATATAGCTAAAATCCAACTATAAGTGAATAGATGCCATGTGCATCCTTCTGAGTCGGGGTTAGCTCACTCAGGATGAGCTTCTCTAGTTCCATCCATTTGGCTTCAAATTCCATGATTTCGTTGTTTCTGATAGCTGAGTAGTATTGCATTGTGTAGATGTACCATAGTTTTTTTAATCCGTTCTTCAATTGAGGGACATCTGTGTTGTTTCCAGTTTCTAGCTATTACAAATAAGGTTGCTATGAGCATAGATGAGACAACTTCCATGTGATTCAGTGAGAAGTCATTTGGATGTATACCCAGAAGTGGTATGGCTGGGTCCTGAGGCAGAGCTGTTCCAAGTTTTCTAAGATATTGCCAGACTGAGTCCATAGTGGTTGCACAACCCTGCACTCCCAACAGCAATGGAGGAGTGTTCCCCTTTCTCCACAACCTTGCCAGCATGTGCTGCCATTTGAGCTTTTGATCTTAGCCATTCTGACAGGTGTGAGATGGAATCTCAGAGTCATCTTGAATTGCATTTCTCTGATGATTAAGAATGCTGAACATTTCTTCAAGTGTCTCTCAGCCTTTAAGAATTCTTCCTTTGTGAATTCTCTGTTTAGCTCTGTTCCCCATTTTTAATTGGATTATTTGGTTTCTTGGCATTTAATTTCTTGAGTTCTTTGTAAATTTTGGATATTAGCCCTCTGTCAGATTTGGGGTTAGTAAAGATTTTTTTCCCAATCTGTAGGCTGCCATTTTGTTCGAATGACAGTGTCTTTTGCCTTACAGAAGCTTTTCAGTTTCATGAGGTCCCATTTATTGATTGTTGGTCTTAGGTCCTGAGCTGTTGCTGTTCTGTTCGGGAGTTGTCCCCTTTTGCCATGGTTTCAAGGGTTTTTCCCTGTTTCTAGTAGATTTAGTGTGTCTGGCCTTATGTTAAGGTCTTTGATCCACTTGGACTTAAGTTTTGTACAAGGTGATAAGTATGGGTCTAATTTCATTCTTTTACAAGTGGACATCCTGTTGGACCACCACCATTTGTTGAAGATGCTGTCCTTTTTCTATTGTATGGTTTTGGCTTCTTTGTCAAAAATTAAGAGAAAATAGGTGTGTGGGTTCATTTCTGTGTCTTCAATTGGATTCCATTGATCCACTGGTCTGTTTCTATACCAGTACCATGCTGTTTTTACTACTATTGCACTGTAGTACAGCTTGAAATCTGGGATGGTGATAAATCCAGATTTTTTTTATTGAACAGGATTGATTTAGCTATTCTGTTTTTTTCTTTTGTTCCATATGAAATTGAGAATAGCTTTTTCCAGGTCTATAAAGAATTGTGTTGGTATTTTGACAGGAATTGCATTGAATCTGTATATTGCTTTTGGTAGGATGGCCATTTTTATTATGTTGCTCCTACCTATCCATGAGCATGGGAGAACTTTCCATCTTTTGATGGCCTCTTCAATTTCTTTTTTCAAGGGCTTGAAGTTCTTGTTGCACAGGTCCTTTACTTGTTTGGTTAGAGTTACCCCTAGGTATTTTATATTGTTTGTGGCTATTGTGAAGGGGCTTGTTTCCCTGATTTCTTTCTCAGCCCATTTATTTGTTGTATAAAGAGGGGCTTCTGATTTTTTGAATTAATTTTGTGTCCAGCCACCTTACTGAAGGTGTTTATCAGCTGTAAGAGTTCTCTGGTGGAGTTTTTGGGGCCAGCTCTGCTTTTATTATTGTTTACTGGGTGTGCTTGTAAAAGGCCGATGTTGTCGATCACAGTGTGCTTATAGTCAATGTCTTTCTATGTTCATTTATTTCTGGCACAGCACTTTCACTTGCACTACATATAAGGTATTATTACAGGAATTTATGCCATTCATCACTCCAAAGAACTGTCTCTGGAACCTTTTTTTCAACATTTATAAATTCAAGTTACATCTCGATCACACCCTCTTCCTTCCTCCTTTCCCAGCCTTTACTCCCTCTCCCATCTATCCTTTAGCACTAGTGTGGGTAGGCCCCACATATCAGCCCCCTTAGTTCATCAGTTACATGAGGGCTAAGAGCTTCTTCTTGCTCTGCGGCCTGATATGGTAGCACAGCTTCTTCTTGCTCTGTGGCCCGATATGGCAGCACAGTTAAGGTAAAGTGTCCCACTAAAAGGAGTTGCATACCATCTCTGTTAGTATAGCGGGTCTAGGTCCATTCTAAGCTTTCTTTATAAGCCTCTAGCTCAGTGATTTCCACTTATGGTAGACTGCAACCTTAGCAGCAGGGTTTCCCAACAAACCTATGCAGGACTGAGCACTGTCAGTCTATATAGGGCACTGTGTATTGTCACTCTACAATGGGACTGAACACCAGAAGTTTAAAAATTCCAGAGGGCCATTTTCAAAAAAACATTCTTTTTTTAAAAAATATTTATTTATTACTTCAGGTTACATCCCCATCACAGTGTCCTCTTTCCACCCCTCCCAGATCCGCCCTCCCACCCTCTACCCCATATCCCTTCCATCTCACTCCTCTGGAGTGGAGTGTCCCTACATAACAGTCCCCTGCCCCAGTTCAGCAGTCATATGAATATGAGGGCAAAGAGCCTCCTCATACACTGGCAGCCTACAAGGCAGCCCCACTAGGGTGAAGTGTCTCATTGACAGGAAACAAAGTCTATGTTCCTGTTCCCTTTGGTGCATTCGTTGTAGTATAGTTATCCTGTACTATATGGCTAAAATCTGATTATAAGTGAATAGATGCCATGTGCATCCTTCTGAGTCTGGGTTAGCTCACTCAGGATGAGCTTCTCTAGTTCAATCCTTTTGACTGCAAATTAAAAATATGGAACGCTTCATGAATTTGTGTGTCATCCTTGTGCAGGGGCCATGCTAATCTTCTCTGTATCGTTCTAATTTTAGTATATGTGCTGCCAAAGAAAGCACCTCCCCTCTCTCATATAGGGCTCCCAGAGCTCCACCTAATGTTTGACTGTGTGTCTCAGCCTTTGCTTTGTTCTGCTGCTGGTGGAATTTCTGGTAGGATAGTTATGCTAGTTTCCTGTTCTTTTGGGTCTGTGGCTTGTAGGATAGTCATACTGTACTATATGTCTAGAATCCAGGTAAGAACAAATGAACAAACCCACTTAGCCTTAAGACTCAAGTTGAGGCTTGGAGAGAAGTTTGTCTGTAAATCCTAACCTGTTCTGACACATGGCTTTTCTTAGTTTCTGTTTTATCTAGAGAAACTTAAAAGCAGACATGTGCAGAGATTATTAATTTGTCGTATTTTAGTTCTGATTCCTCAGAACCATTAATCTTACATTTTCACAAACATGAACAGGACTTCAGGCTGTGTTTGTCACTGCCTTTGTCAAAATATGCATTTCCATTATAATAGGCAGATACATTATCATATTTGTTAGACACTTTGTGAGGTGTTTTTTTCCCCTTAGAAGTAGCAGTATGACATTTTTCTTTGAAGAAAGTAAATTTTCTCCTTTTGTGTTTAAACCTACAACTTAGAGCCTTGAACATGCAGGGTTAGCTGCTAGAGAGACCTGACTGCAAGCAGGAGAGCCATTGATAGGAACTCATTCCAATCCTGTGCTTGATTATCTTCCCATGTACCAGGGAATGCAAAAAGTTAGTGTGCTCAGGCTCAGGGTTATACTCGGCTTTGGATGTCATGACACAGAATCCATTTGTGTGTGTGCCCTCTGCCATCCCTACCATGACCATGATGTCTGCATAGATGCCCCAGGATGGTTTATGACAGACTGAAGCAGCAGCAACATAGTCAGAAAGAAGTGTGTGAAGAATGTGGTGGAGTTGAAAGCAAAGAGGGTTCCTCCTAACTTGACTCCCCCTCTCTTGTAGAGAATATTTAGCAAGAAAGAGAACTCTCCTATCATATGATGATCTTTATAGGTTGTAGTTGGGTCATATTTCTACCCTTCTAGTAGAAGAAAAGGCAGGGAAATGAATGTCAGACATTTTAACCTGTTTGTAGAATCTGACCTGTCCCACATGGAAGAAAGACTTTTGGGCTTAGATCTAGGAGAGTGAGCCAATGTCACCTGCCCATGCTCCTTAGAGTGCGATTCTTTTAAAAAATATTTTGTATTTAAAAAGTTTTCATACAATGTGTTTTGATCCCCTCAAACTTCTCTCGTATACTCCCCTACCATCCATGCCTCTTCAGGTTCTCTCTCTCAAATAAAAAGAAAATCTCAACCCTAACAAAATAAAACAAAACAAAAAGCATACAAAAAATAAAACCACAAAAACAATGGACTCTGTTTTGTTTTGGTCAATTAATCCTGAGCATGAGCCCTGGTCTGGAGTGTGGTTGATATGCCCAATGATCCACCATTGGGGGGAAAAACAACAAACGGTTTTCCTTCTCCTAGCAGGTAGCAATGGTAAGTAGCTTTTTAGATAGGGTAGGAATTTTACCTACTCTGGGACTTTGTCTGTCTTAAATCTGTGCAGTCCCTGTGTGTGGTGTCACAGTCTCTGTGAATTTATATGTGTATCAGCCCTGTTGTGTCTGGGAAACACTGTTTCTTTGGAGTTCTCCACCACCCTGGCTCTTAGAATCTTTCCTCTTCCTCTGTTGAGTATCTGTGCTCTGAGGAGAGGGGTTTGCATATAAAATTTTGTAGATAGCTGATATCCAGCCTGCACTCGGACCTGTACACCCAGGAGGGAAAAACAGCCGCACCACAAGAGCAAAGGTAAGTGAGATTACTTTTTCCGGAGTTTCCCACATGGTGGCACAGTGTGCACTGTAGCTGAGAGGCAGAGACCTAACCCAGTCACAGCAAAGCAATTAGGAGCCAAGACTGCCTGCAAACAGAGCCCGCGACTGTGTGTTCTCCACAAATACTGGGGCGGGTGGGTCACTCACCCTAGCACCCAAGCATCTGAGGCAGTCAGCAGCAGGCACACTGAGACCAGCATCTGTTGTGGTTGGAGCTCCCTGCCTGCATAGTCAGCCTAGCTGGGGAGCCAGAACGACTGGGTCAGTGAGAGGAGAACACAGACCCAACCACAGCTCTACCTG
>CAJQZJ010031304.1:0-52188 GCA_907164525.1 Lophiomys imhausi
TGAGTTCCTTGACTGAGCAAGTCTCTTAACCTAGCTGAGCCTTAATTCATTATTTATAAAAGTAGGCATTTTGTCTCTGTTGTTTCTATTTCCTTTTTAAGTGTGTTTCCATTCTTTGAATACCTTTGGTATAATTTTGGGGGATATTTTATAGTGCTTATATATAATTCTAATGTAATGAGAAGGGCTTTTATCCCTTTGAACATTAAATTATCAGAGATAGAGGAACTTTTGTTTTAACTTTTAATATGAAATTTACCTCATTTTCACAACACCTATAATATCAGTAGAGTGCAAAAATGTCAAATATTATTTGATTGGTTGATCTTTTATCAGACCTCTTGTGTTTTCTTTCTATACTAGGTTTTATTTTTTACCTGGATAAATGTCAGGGCTTTGATATAAACATATTCTAAAATGTTGCCTCATTAACATTGAACAAGTGGCCTTATATTAGTCATTTTGTCTTGCCAGACCTTACTTTGCTACCTTTCAATGGCGATAGAAATGCACATTATTCTCATGTATATTGGATTGTTTTTATGCTTGGGATTGTTACTGAGGGGAAAATATTATATGTTTGGCTTTTGTGAACCTTCTTTAGTTTTCTTGCCTCCCTTATTCCCATCATGAAGTCTTAGAATACAAAAATCAGCATTTATATCATAGTTTTGCAGCCAATAAATGTTTATGAGCATTAAGTGTACATGGCAATTTATTCCTTCCACAAATTGTGGAGGAATTTTCTCTACAGAGTTCTTATTTAACACTGTTCACAGTTGCATTTGTACAGTTTTTAATGTCTGCTCTGGATCTAAGCCAGTTCTTGGCCTGACTCTACTATTCCAATAAATTTAGAAATGAACCAGAAGGAAATTTCATTTCTCTGTCCTGGGGACCTCATTCCCAGCCCTCTCTAGAATAAGATGTTTGTATTTTGAAATACAGTCAATCTTAACATCAGTTTAGCATTTTATTTATATAGACATTTCATATCTAATATATTCAATCATCACAATGTTGATGAGAAAGTGTGAAATTCAGCTGATATTAAAGTTTTCCTCATGTAAATGAATTTCATTTAGTAAATATTAATTATCTCTATATGTGTATTTCAATTCAGAGAGGAAATATTTCCACTTCTCCCATTCTGCTCTTATGAATTCCATGATAATTTTGTTTATGAGCAATTCTTTTGTTCTTCCTAAATATATACTTCTGCCTTTCTTCTTTTTCTGCTCCCTGGCCTCCTTGGTATATGCACACCAGTATGTTCCATGCCTCTACTTTTTTCTCTTCTTTTTGGTCACCCTTTTCTCACATGATCTAATTTTTAGTCACAATAATTACTGCAGTTTGTGCATGCATGAGAAGGTATTTTCTGGATCCAGATTATAAGTGTGTTTACAGGAATCAAGTGGTAATGGGGGCATTTTTTTCTATAAGATCTGACGACAAGTACCTCTTTAAATTTGTTTACCATATTTTCTACTAGAAAATAGTTGTTTTGAAACACTGGAATTCAATACTGTTTTCATGAGGATACTTGAGGAAAACAGTTTTTACAGTACCTTGGCAATATATAATTTGCCAACTTGAAGTATGTTATGTACTATCTTTATAATTTTTAAATTGATTGAACCTATTCAGTGAAAAGGTTAAAAGTACACATTAATTTGTAATTTAAAAAAATATTCATAATTTTAATATGTTCAAGCATCAAGAGTATTATTCACTTAGCACTTTGAAAAGATTTTTAAGACTGTTTTAGAAATGCACTCTCATGAGTTAAAACAAACATTTCTCATTTTATTTTACAAGGAATGTAGAGGCCTGCAGCAAACACACACTTTATAAGCATTTATTTCAATATATAACCATAAAGATATTTTAAACTGTCATTTTGTTTCTTTTAAAATTTTTCCAACTAAAGACTATAATAAAATATTGTTATCTATAGTCTGTAGAATTTCCAAAGGATAAATTTTAATTTGTGGATGATAAAAAAACATGTTATCTTTATGATTTTTCATACCATTGTCCTAGCATGATGGTGAAATGACTGTAATTACAGTCAGACATTGACTACAAACATAATGGCTATACTTCTGTTGTTGACATAAATTTGATATTTTAAAACTAATGAGTCATGATTTAGTTTTGTCATCTTCGCTTTTTGTATCTCTTAAGTCTTTCTTGATTTTTAAAAATTTTCCAATTTGTATTAATAACAAAATGCCTTATAGGAGGGATGTTTTCAAAGGGCCCTGTTAAACCTATTGATTATATAAAACATACTAATCTTGATATTTTGCCACTTATTTCATTATAATGTTAAATAATTGAAAGTCTTGAGTAGTACAAATAAAACCTGATAGATTATCAGGTCATCTTTCAGGAAATATTTTCTATTTCCATCCTGGAAAAGGATTTAGTATTACAGAATATTTAGAGTATTAACTCTCTGTTTAGAGCTATTCATAATCTATTAGTATTAAACAAATCCACTTGAGTATTTAATAAAGAAAAAATATAACTTATGGACCTAACTCAAAATATGTTATAATTGAAATGTAAAACTGAACTAACTTGCATGTATATATTGCTTTTGAAAAATACAAATTTTTCCTCCACTTTTTTTTCAGAGAAAGGGTTTGTTTTTGCTTACAGTTCCATATTGTTGTCTATTATATTGGAGAAGTTACAGCAGCAGGAAGTTGAGGGATCTGATCTTATTACATATGCAATTAGGAACAGAGAGAACAACAAATGAATGCATGCTCATCCTATGCTTGCTTTCTCCACTTACGCAGGCCAGGATCCTCTCCTCAGAAAATGGCACCCCCACACCCACAATCAAGATGGAACTTCTACATCAATTAACCTAGTCAAAATAATTCCCCAAGGATCCCAGAGTCCACCTTTCTGATGAGCCTAGATTCTGTCAAGTTGAGAACTAATACTAACCATTACAGTATGGCATTCCACAAATGTCAGGGATGATATGCTATACCTGTGTTGCTTTATGATGTGCAAAGTTCTCGTAAATAGCTCATAGGTGTTATCTTCATTTTACATTTGAAAAATATGAAATGCTAAGTTTCTATGTTCATAAAGTCATAATTGTTACAAGTGGTTAGGTTTGGTGTACTTGAAAAATGTTTCCAGAATCCTATCTGATGATGGCTTTAAGCATAATACATTATTGTGATATGGGCGTCAGAGACCTAGAAATGTCAGTCTCACCAACGCTGATTTGGGGTACAAAAATAGACTCTTTCTTTGATTCTAAATTACCCCTGAAATTGTTCTAGAAATATCTGCAACAGTGGATATAAGAGTATTTCAAAACTTTCCAGATCTGTTCAGTGATCCTGAAAGATATTTTAGGAATAAATATCCCAGCCCCTATGAGCATAAAATATTCTTATTTATATTGAAAACTAAGAGTAAGGCTGATATATCATTATTTTAATTGCTCATGAGGTAGCTGCAATTATCTTCTAGAGTAAACAAAAATGTAATTATTTTCCTCAAGTCACCATCATTTGTCAATGTAAATTTTGTATTATATAAATAATTTTAAAATTATGTATTTTATTTTTTGAGATTATAATTACATCATTTTTCCTTTCCCTTTTATTCCTCCAAATCCTATTTAACCCTCCTTGCTGTCTTTCAAATTCATGGTTTTTTATTTATTGTTGTTACATACATATATGTATTCCTAAATACTTAATTATAACCTGCTCAATTAACATAATGTTGCTTGTCTAAATGTTTTCAGAACTGACCATTTGGTAATAGATGACCAGTTGGTGTTTTTTCCTTGGGGAAGACTATTTCTCCTGTTCTCAGAATTCCTTAGTTGCCGGTATCTTTTTGTTTAGGGTCAATTCTCCTGATCTTTTCCCTCTTCCATGTTAGCATGTTTACTTTGGTCAGCTCATGGTTAGGCTGTCATGTTGGCCAGACTTTATGGGTGTAACTTCTCACATTCCTGGAAAACACAATCCCACAGCAAACTCCCTGTTATTCTGTCTTAATTTTTTTCCAGTCCCTTTTCCACAATGTTCCCTGAGCCTTAGATAGAGGAGCTGTGTTGTAGATGTGTCAATTGGTACTGGGCTCCACAACTGCATTTTGATTGGATGAGTTTTTCTGTAATGGTCTCTGTCTGTTGCAAAGAGATGTTTCCTCAGTAAGGGATGGAGACTACACTTACCAGTGTGTATAAGGACAGATATTTCAGATGTAGTTGGGGTTTATGCTGGTTTAGTAAAGTGGTGGTTAAGGGTTATCCTTTAAGATCCATGATTTCACTATCCCTGGGTAGGCTTCTATTCACTAGTTGGCTAGGTTTCCTGTACCGGGCATGATTTCTTTCTTGTTGAGCAGGCCTTAAGTCCAACTCAAGGGCTGTTGGTTATTTCCAAGATCACCACTATTGCACCCTTAGGATTATCTTTGTCATGATGGTCATTGTGGTTAATAGGCTTTACGGCTGGGTAAGTCACCGGTTGTTTCCTGTCCTTGGAAGCTTGCATGGTGACTTCTAGCACCATGAAAGTTAGTCTTCAGAGAGGAGGCTTTCAAGTCAGATCCAGCTCAGAGACTTCTAGGCTCGGTGTCTGAAGAACATGGTGTCTTTAGCACTAGAGATTTACCTTCTACCTCTGGGGGGTTACCAAGGGCAATAACAGTAGCCTGTAGTGTTTTACCAGTCTCTTGGACAACCCTGATCAACAGCTCAAAAGAGGTCTTCACATCCTGGTGATGGGTGTTTCGTTAAATGGCCTTTGACTTTCGGAGGAAGCATTGTCAGCTCAGATGGAAATTTTTCATTTAAACTATATGTGTATGTTTATATACTGACTTATGTAATATTATAGTTATTTTAGGTAGATAATAGTATGACTTTTCAGACATCCCTTCTGTTACTTTGCTCCCTCCTTCTGTATTTTTCTCTCACCCCCTCTATAATTAAAGACCCCCATTTTCACATTTCTCCTTCAAATCACTTGTACCCTGCTATTCCCCTCTCTGTTGCTCCCTGAGACCCTCCCCCAATCTCTCAATAGTCCATTTTTATTTTCCTGGTTTCTGTAGTTCCTCCAGGAAATATACACACATTCGAATATTTGTAGCTAGGAACTTCAGATTAGAGAGAAGATTCAACATTTGTCTTTCTGGGTCTGGCTGGCTTAACTTCCTTTGATATGATTTTTCTAGTTCCATCCAAATTTTGAGATGCCATTTTTCCTTAAAGCTGAATAATATTCCATAGTGTATATGCACCACATTTCCATTATCCATGTGTCAGCTGAAGGCCATTTGGATTGTTTCCATTTTCTAGCTGTTTTGAATAGAGCAGCTATGCACATGGCTGATCAAGTATCTGTGGAGTAGCATAGCAAGTCCACTGGGCGTATGCTAAGATGTGGTATAGCTGGCTCGATGGTTGGTTTATTTTTAGCTTTTTGAGAGTTTTCTACACTGATTTCCAGAGTGGCTGCACCAGTTTGCCATCTCACCAATAGGAAAAGGGATTCATTCCCTTTCTCTCACATCCACTCCAGCATTGGTTGTTAGTTTTGCTGAATTTTGCCATTCTGATTGGGCTAATATGAAACTTCATAGATTTCATTTGCATTTCCCTAATTGCTAGGGACTATGAACATTTTAAAACGTATTTCCTGGCATTTACCTTGTATTTTGAAAGTCTTCTGCTCAAGTCTCAGCCCAAGTTTTTGAATGGGTCATTTGGGGGGAGGGTGTGTTTCTGTTTTGTTTTGACTCTTAGTATTTTGAGTTCTCTCTCTCTCTCTCTCCTCTCTCTCTCTCTTGCTCTGTGTTTATTTGTAGGATATTAATCCTACTGTTAATATATAGCTAGCAAATATTCTTTCCTGTTCATTAGGCTTCCTATTCACCCAATTAATTGTGTCCTTAACTGTGCAGAAGCTTGTTAGTTTGATGAGGTCATGCTTATCAACTCTTGTTTTTAATTCTTGGGCACATAGAATCCTACTCAGGAAGTCCTTTCCTATGCTATATAATGTAGGATATTGCCCATGTTTTCTACGAGCAATTTCAGTGCTTTAGGTTTCATGTTTAGATTTATTTGTAGTTAGTTTTAATTAAAAGTGATAGACATGAATTGAATTTCATTCTTCTGTATGTGGACATCCAGTTTTTCTGCAACACTTGTTGAAGATACTTTATGTTTTCCAGCTTATGTTTTTGGAATCTTTGTTAAATATGGGTGGAGTCTCATGTACTCATGGTTAGTCATTTGATTTTATTACATTAGTCTACATGTTTATTTTTACACCATTACCATGTTGTTCTTATGACTCTAATATATCTTAAGATCAGGAATGATAATCTCTCAAGCATTGTTTTTTCTGTGCTGGATTTTTTTGGTTATCCAGATTTTTTGTGGTTCCACATGAGTTTTAAAATAGGTTTTTCTAATTCTGTGAATAATAAGGTGGGGATTTTGATTGGGATTGCATTGAAAATAGGTTTTGGTAGAATGATCATTTTTACAATATTTTAGTGCCTTTATCTCTTTAGAAGTTTAAATTTTTCTTTGTAAAGGTCCTTCACTTCCTTTGTTAGGTTCATTCCTAGATATTTTATTTTTTGGAGGATATTATAAATGGTATTTTGTTTATGGTCTCTTGCTGTATGTTCATTTGTGGTGTGTAGAAAAGCTATCGATTTATGCAATTTGATTCTGTGTCCTGCCACATTGCTAATTTTATCATTTCTAGAAGTTTTCTGATAGACGTTTTGGGATTTCAAATGTATAATATGTCATCTGAAAATAGCAGTAGTTTGACACCCCTCCCCATTTGTATCCCTTTCATTTCTGTCTCTTACCTTATTGCCCAAGCTGGTACTTTGAGCACAATATTGGAAAGGAATGACGGTGATGGACACTCACCCCTGTCTTGTTCATGATTTCAGTGGGATTGTTTTAAGATTTTTTTTTCAATTTAGGGTGGTTTGGGCTGTTGGTTTCTCATATGTCTCATTTTGTTATATTGAGGTATATTCCTACTAGTCTTGAATTCTCTAGGACGTTTTATAATGAGGACATGTTGGATTTTGTCAAAGGCTTATTCTGTGTCTAATGAGATGAGTGTGTGATTTTTGTCTTTAAAATGCAGTTTATTACATTTGTTGGCTTGCATATATTGAAACATCTCTGCATTTCATAGATAAAGCCAACTTGGTCATGGTGGATAATCTTTTCAATGTATTTCTGTATCCTTATTTTATTAAGCATATTTATTATATTTTATTGAGCATTTTGAATATATGTTCATCTAGAATATCACCCTATACTTTTCCTTGTTGTTGTGTCTTTACCTGGTTTGGGTAGGAGAATGATACTGGCTTCATAGAAGGAATTTAAGAGTGGGTTTTTTCCTACATTTTTGAATAGTTTAAGAAAGATCAGCTGTAGATCTTTGAAAAGTCTAGAAGAATTCTGCTATGAATATATCTGGCCCTGGAGTGTTTTGTTTTGTTTGTTTTGTTGTTGTTAGAAGGCTTACTTATTATTTCAACCTTCTCCTCTGTTATAGTTCTTTTTAGTTTGCTAACTTTTTCTTGGTTTAATTTTGGTTGTTTGGCTGAATCTAGAAATCCATCCATTTATTTTCGGTTTTTCTGTACATAGAGTGCAGGTTTTAAAATACTCGTTATAATATTCTGAATTTCTTCCGTGTCTGTTGCAATGTTTTCCTTTGGAACCTTTCTTTTGTCTTTTGGTTAGTTGAGTCAAAGATCTGCCAATCTTGTTTATCTTCTCAAAGAACCAGATCTTAGATTTGTTGGTTCTTTGTATTGTTTTCTTTATTTTAATAATTTCTATGATTTTCATTATTACTTGTCTTCTATTGGGTTTGAATTTGATTTTTTTCTTTTTTCCAAGGTTTTAAGTTGCATTATTAAGTCATTTATTTGTACTCTTTTTAATTTTTTAATGTAGCCACATAGCACTATAAATTTCCCTATACGACTACTTTCAGTATGTTGCAAAGGTTTTGTTGTGTTGTGTTTTCATTTTCAATTAGTTCCTAGAAATTTTTAATTTCTCTCTTGCTTTATTCTTTGAGTCATTCATCATTCCATGATGAGTTGTTTGAACTTCATAAGTTTGTGTATTTACTAAGGATTTATTTACTTCAATTTTAAGTTTTATTGTATTGTGGTCATATAGGATACATGAAGTTATTTCAGTCCTTTTAAATTTTCAAAGAAAGATTCTCATTTTGTGTCCTAGGATGTGATCTATTTTAGAGGGGCTTTTGTGTGCTACTGAGTAGAATATGTGTTCTTTAGTTTTTAGATGGAATGTTCAATCGACATCTGTTAAGACTATTTGATGTATGATGCCATTTAACTCTGCTTTTTTAAATTTTTGTCTAAATTACCTGTCTACTGGAGAAAGTAGGGTATTGAAATCAATTACTATTGATGGACAGATGTTAATCTGTGTCTTTAATTCCAGTAGTATATTTTTATGGAATTAGGTGCACTAGAATTTGGTGCATATATATTTAGGTTCTCTTGATTAGAATGAAGTGTCTAATCAAAGTGTTTTACCACCTTTAAAAAAGAAAAATATACTTGGGTATGATATATCTCTGTAATTCTATCACTTCAAATGAGGATTTTAAGGCCAGTCTGTGCTACACTGAAGACTATGTGTCAAACAAAGCAAACAAAACGAAACCTGATTTCTGTGGGTTAGAGAACAAATTAAGTACAAAACTACATCTAGAAAACATTCTTATTGGTTGTGAGCCTAGCCTTTAACAGCTGAGTGAACTCTCCATCCCTAAAACACTCTTTTTATTGAAAAAATTTATGATGTATTCTGATCATACTTTTACCCTCCCCTAACTTCTCTCAGATCCTCCTCACTTTCCCATTCTTAAAAATAGATTTTATGGGCCTGGAGATACTGCTCAGCAGTTAAGAGCACTTGCTGCTCTTGTGGAGTATCTGAGTTCAGTTCCCAGTACCCACATACTGGCTTACAACTGCAGGTATTTCCAGTTCTAGGCAATTCGATCCCTTTTTCTGACCTCCATTGGCAGCAGGCATACATATATCATGCACACAAACACTCATAGACATAAAAATAAGATTTTAAATATCTATTTACTATAGATTGATGGGCCTGTAGTAACATATTTAAAGTATTTTATAATTTTTATTAAAATAGAAGTACATCACTTTCCTTCTTCCCTTTCTTACTTCTAGGTCTCCTCCCTCCAATCCTTCCCATGTCCCCCTCTTCCATTCTCAAGTTGACAGCATCTTTTTCTTTTATTATTATTGCTATAGATTTGTATATGCATACATATATATGTACAAATATATAAGTATAACCTGCTAAGTTCATTCTTGGTGTGTGTGTGTGTGTGTGTGTGTGTGTGTGTACATGATCTTAGGACATTGGTTAATGAGGAGACTCATCTCTGGGAGAGGCTAATTCTTCCTCTCCCAGCAGTCACTGGTTGCTTGTAGTTCTTTTTCTGGGGGCAGGACCCCATGAAAATATTCCCTGGCACATTAGTATGTCTTTTGATGTTGCCATTGTTCCAATCTTGTTTATGTAGCCACTTCTAGGACAGACTGTTTCACAGAAGACTTTCTGAGATTCTGGCTCTTACAATCTTCTGCCCCCTCTTCTGTGATATTCTCTGAGTCATAGATGCAGAAGTTGTAATGTAGATGTATCCACTGAGACTGGGCACCCATGATCCACTGATATCTGCATTGGATCCAGTTGTGATTTTCTGTGATGGCCTCCATCTACTGTGAAGAGAGGCTTCTTTGATAAAGGGTGGTAGCTGTACTTATCAGTGATTATAAGGAATTATACTGGCCTAGCAAAGAAGTGGTAGAAAATCCTTTTCTAAGATCCATGAAAACACTAGCTCCAGAAATTTGGCTAGGTTTTCAGTACCAGGCATGATTTATCTCCTATCGAGTGAGCCTTAAATCTAATTAGACAGTTGTAGATTACCTCCAACATGTGAGTGCCACTTATTGTAACTTTACAGATGCTGGTCATTATTGAGGTACATAGGTGTTGTAGGCTGGTAGGACTATTTACTACTTCTCTCCCTTGCCAGTTTGCATAGTATTCTCTAGACCTCAGCAAGAAGGCTTTCTGGTTAGATCCAGCTCTAATCATCTGAATCCTGTGTCCTAAGTATGAGGTATCTTCAGCAATGGGAGCTTACCTTCAACCTCAGAGGTAACTAAGGGCTACATCAATGGGCATTATCTTAGTTTATGGTTCTTATGGGGAGCATTGTCAGCCCTAGTTGTGTAAGTTCCTTTAAATATATACATATATACATACATATATGTGTGTTTGTGTATTTAAATATACATTTATATGTATTGTATATAGTTTTAACTAAATATGATTCCTTGAGACTTTATCAAACAACCTTGGTGTTATTTATGATCTTCCTTCTCCTTCTGTATTTACTTCCCTCACTCCTTCCCATCTGGAGCCCTCTTCCTATTTTTCCATTTTTCACTTCATATCACTGTAATCACTATTTTACACTTGGGATCCTGTTGTATATTTCAGCGGCACAATGCAAAAGAAAAGACCCTGATCCTTGGTATCATTTACCCAAGAGTGGGCCTGCTTTGTTCAGAAGAATTCTGATCTCTCAAAGGTCATCCTTCTATTGAACAGCACAGCAAATTCGGTATTGAAAAGGAATAAAGACATTTTGTCCAAGTCAGTCATTTTGGATCTCACAGGGGGGGAATTGGTTTGAGGCACTATTTACTCCATACAGTACACAAAACAACAATCAAATGTTACAAATCCATACCTACATGTTGTTTCAATATTTTTCTTTCTGAGGGTACTTTGTTTTCAACACCTTGCTGTTTTTTAGAAATGTTCTTAGATATAGCCACCACACCACACCTTGACCTGAGAAAAGGGCATGAATGTGTCACAAAAGAAAAATAGGGAATGTGGTACAGTAAAGCTGTGCATTCAACTAAGTTCATGGGGGTTATACCATTGCAGGGTCCAAAGTATAGTACGATTGGTTACAATATTTTCCTTAAAGGTCTGTTAATTCTAAACAGGTATGTAAACACAGTGAGTACATAGTTAAAAGTGATCTCACATCACATTATTAACTTGATAACAGGTTAGGTGAAAGTTTGGTTTGTAAAGACAGGCTTCAAACAGTGTTTCTCAGAAAAACTATTCCTACATTTCAAGTTAATTTATGGAGTTTATGTGGAGTGAAAAGTATAATACTAAGAATATATGTAGGAAATAAGTGATGTGAGTCATATCTTAATTTTGGAGAGGTCATATATATGTATATATATTAATATACTAAACATCTCACAGTATTTTCAGACATTAATGTTTTAGAGAAAGAAGAGGGGTAGGAAATTTATTTATATAGAGAAAAAAGTTGATGTGTTCCACCCAAGGAGGAAGGCATAAGGAAAGATCACAAAGTGGAATTGACCACACAAAATTTGGTAAAGCAATACAAATGTTTGGTGAATGCTGGATGTTAGGGCTAGACTAATAGTATGAACCCAAATTCTGCAGGAGAATGAAGGCAAATGAGATTAAGGCATTTATTCTGGACATGCTTTAGAGCAGTGAAGATAACACTGAAAAGGAAAATGAAAATACGAATATATCACAAGATTAATATGGTAGAAGCAAACAATGGATATTTGAAGGGCCTGATAGGAAAATCATTTAGGAGTCTATAAATTTCAGGGTAATGTCAAGAAATCCTGCTGCTAAGGTTGAAGTCTGGCATTACTGGAAAGCCCCTGAGCTCTGTGTGAAATGATGGACTCCCTTTGTCATTGGGGTTCCCTCCTCTCTGCCTGATCTGGGGAAATCCCAGAGCCTCTGTCTGAGGAATGCCACATAGCTCTCAGGGAAATTACAGGTCCAACCCTTTCTCCTGTTTCTTCTTGTTTCTTCCTGTTGCCTGGAACCCATGTCTCCATGCAGATGGACAGTGTAGCTCTTGCAGCTGGTCTCTGCTGCTGATCACCCTGGTAGCCCCCTCTGAAGCTCACCAAGGCACCAAACTTCCATCATTTTGGTTTCTCCTGCACCCATGCTGCTTGCTGTAGTGCTCACCTGTGGTAGTGGCAGTGGGTTGATGGCTGCTCCTGAAGCAGCCTCCAGAACTAACCTACCCAAGTTGGGCTCCCACCAAGCTTCTGCCACTCTCCTGATCCATCTGTTGCAATGCCTACCTGCAGTGGTTGGTTGCTGGCTTTTCCCGAAACAGCCACCAGATTCACCAGAACCAAGTTGGACTCCCAAAGTCACTTGGCTCCATCCAGGAGCTCTGAGCTCCTTGAAGTTTCTCGGCCTGGCATTGGCAGCTTAGCTAAAAGAGCTGTGACTTTCCACTATGCTGCAGAGAGGGTTTCTCTTTCATGCATGCTTATCATAAAATACAATTTAAGTAATTGAGAGTAAAAGCTGTAACAATAGTGCCACACTTTTGGAAGTTATAAGCTGCTAATTATGCCTATTTAAATTCACTTTAAAACTGAATAGTATATGTTATACCTGAAAATAGTCTTTAGAACTCATATAAGATATATTATTTTTGAGTATGGAAATAATAGCACATAAATATATTTAT
Organism: Lophiomys imhausi; assembly: GCA_907164525.1. Classification (NCBI taxonomy): domain Eukaryota; kingdom Metazoa; phylum Chordata; class Mammalia; order Rodentia; family Muridae; genus Lophiomys; species Lophiomys imhausi. The sequence continues at coordinate 12,705 of CAJQZJ010031304.1, forward strand.
GAGGTATTTATTTTTCTTTTAAAATTCTCTTTCCTTGGACACCAAAACAAATTTAAGTTTTCTGAAACAAATTACAAAGCCAACATTAAAAAGTAAGTACTTTATGTTGTTACACTAGGTGGAGGGAAAGTTATATAACTACACATGGTATTGAACTGAGAACTAGAAATACTAAAATTTTACTAGTTGTTAATGATGGGGGTAATCATCAAGTGAGCATATAAGATTATGGATACATTATTAGTAAACTACCATATTTGGAAAGAAAAATAACTTACACTGTAACAAAATAAAATCTTTTAAACACAACAGTAGATTTTCAATATACAAAACAATTACAAATGATATCACAAAATAAAAAAAATCAACTCAGGCATTCATACTTTGAAATAAGTACAAGAAATGATCAGTAGAGTAACATTTGTCATTCTCATAATATGGACTGAAAATTGACATAAAAAGATAATTAAAATATTTCAACTCAAACATCCATTCTTGGAATATAGGTAAGAAGTGACAGAGTATCAGGATCTTCTTTATTAGGCTTGTGTCCTATTCCCATTTATGTGAACAATTCATAGATATAATTGCAGTATGAAAATCTACTGTGCTACATGTGCAACAAGGAAGATGGTCTCATGTCTGTGGGGGGAAATCATTGCAAATAGAGAACTGAAATGAAAATTCTATAGGCAGTGTCTCAGTAATTATAACAGTAGTTCTTTCTAGACTAGTTCCAATTTTAGAACTAGTCTAGAATACATACTGCCAGAGGAGTGGTGTTGATATTAGTTAATTAATTCTAAATTTACCTCTTAGTATTTCCAAGCAGATGCAGGAGTTTTACTCCATAAAACTGTCTTTTATGTTTTATGGATCTAACTATTATTTTGACTATTAACAGATAATAGGAATTAGATCAGGTGTCTTAGAACAAGCCAACATTTTTTTGTTTGGGCTTTGTGGTGGTTTGAACAGGTATGGCTCCCATAGACTCATGTGTTTGAATGCTTGGTCTATAGGGAGTGGCACTATTAGGGGGTGTGGCCTTGTTGGAGGAAGAGTGTGACTAGAGACAAGCTTTGAGGTCTCAAAATCCAAGTTAGTTCTCTCCTTCACCCTGCGGATCCAGATGTAGAACTCTCAGCATCTTCTCCAGCACCATGTCTGCCTGCACACTGCCATGCTTTCTACCATGATGATAATGGACTAAACTTCTGAAACTGTAAGCCAACCCCAGTTAAATGTTTTACTTCATAAGAGTTGTTTTGGTTATGGTGTCTCTTCACAGCAATAGAAACCCTAACTAAGATAGACCTCATGCTTCAAAATACTATTGGTTAAGTAAAAATTGTCTATTTTTAATGTTAGAACTCACTTTTCCTTTAGTTATGCCACTATTGTTTGTATACTTCGAAGTTGAATAAGAGAAATCTAGCTAGATAATACAGATTTTCTAAATATTAGAAGTGGATTGTAGAAAGAATAAAAAGCAAAAGTCATTTGAAAAAATTTCTTGTAGTTATCAAATTAGACTTTGTATTGATCACTTTGCGGATAAATCTGATTGTATGTAGTATGCTGTGCCTGGCCTAAACAAACACAAATTTAAGTTTGCTGTATAGCTAAATATTTTGAGATTTTTATCTAAGATTTAAGTATCTTTGAGTGAAAGCATGTTCTAGTTTTCCTTCTATTAATGAAATAAACAGTATGACCAAAACCAGATTGTAAGAGAAAAAGATTTATTTGGCTTACAGGTTATAGTCCATCATGAAGGGAAGTCAGGGCAGGAACTCAAAGCAGGAACCTAGAGGCCGTCATGGAGGTGCACTCCTTAATGGCTTGCTCTCCACAGCTCATTCAACAGTACTTCCTTTTACATCCCATGACCACCTTTCTAGGGTAATACCTCCCACAGTGGTCTGGGCCCCTACACCCATTATCAATCAAGAAAATGCCTTACAAACTTACATACAAGCCAATCAGATAGAGGAAATTCCTCAAATGAGGTACCCTCTTCCTATATTACCCCAGTTTGTGTCAAGTTGACAAAAAATGAACAGGCACAAAACAAATAGAACATATTCACAGTTTTGAAACATGACAGGTATTGTCTGGTTACATTTAGCAACATAAACATCTAATAGACATTATTGCAGCATTGTTCATCTGTTTCTAATACTGGATTTTGGAAAAGTTTATGAAGACAGAAGTAAACAGTTTTCAGTTTTAAAACCTGGCTATGAAATGCATACAAGCTGTCAAATTGGATGATTTTGATTATTTTACAGGATAATGTAACCAGAGTATTTTTATTTATAAACCCTTCTTATACTTATTTGTTACCTATGAAACATCTATCTACTACCTAACCCTATTTTAATTTCTTTAAAATGATATTAATATTCTTAGCATAGGTCCATGCAGGATAACCTGATTTACACCAGTTCTAGCAGGTAGTTCCTTTCAGGCTTGGTGTCCATTGGGCCTAACTTTGCCAGTTCACAAGGCCAGCTTATTTGAGCCACCAAATTGTGCCCAGTTTATAAGGACAGTCTGTTCCAACTGCCACACTGAGGGCTGCTCAAACTGTTTTCAAACTCCGTTTGCCTCACTCACTCTTGTGGTGCTCTGGAGCCTTTAAGGAACTCTCTCTCCAGCAGTCCTGTTCTTCTTTCTTTCAACTGATGTCCTCTAGCAGCTTGTCTGGTTTCTTCTTTTTCTTCAACTGATATCCTCTTACAGCTTTTCTGGTTTTTCTTTTTTCCAACTGGTTTCTTCTTATTTGGTTTCTTCTTTTTTCCAACTGATGTCCTCTTGCAGCTTGTCCGGTTTCTTCCTTTTTTCAACTGCCTTCCTCTTGCAGTTTTTCCAGTTTCTTAGCCACGCCACTTCAACAGGGCAGTTCTTAGAGAACTATGGTCTCGACTGCTCTGTCCATTTCAGCAACTAAAGGAACACCAAGCTTTATGTGTTTCCAGATGCCAAGATAAACTGTATAATAATTACTAAAAATAGACCTAACTTCTACCACAGGATAATGTTACAGTTCATTTTTTAAACATTCTTTTTCTATTACATCTTAAAAATGAACATACAAAGTAATGGATTTCATTATAGAATTTTCATGTTAGTCTCTCCAATGAGTTAGTGTTTTAAAACTATTTTCACTCTAATTATTTAACTGAATTTTAAATGTCATTTACATTTTCAGAATTTGTGGATCACTAAATAAATATTTAGATAACAACTTATATGTTATTGATTTTGAACTAATATTTTATGTTTGAATCTTTCCTTGACTTAATTTTTGCCATATATTGAATTATAATTGGCTCTATAAAACATTATTTTTTCCTTTTATTGTTTTATTTTGTGAATTTCACATCATACATCCTGTTCCCTTTCATCTCCCACCTCCCCTCAGACCCACCCTCCAGCCTTGCAACTTCCCCCAACATAAAAAAATGTCACTGTGGAAGCTGTAGTATCCCACAAGATTCCCTTTTGTCCACACTTTTTGCTTGCAAATGTTCATTATAATGACTCTTTGGTCTGATACAAGGCCACTTGCAACTTTGTCAACACTGGAACCTCAATGGGACTCCTCTCAGATAACCTGTTGTTGTCCTGTGTTATGGAGGTCCTGTAGTTTTTGGTCTGTGGAACTGGCCTCTTCATGCACTCCAGCAGTTCATCCATGGGTCATATATTGGGGTGGGCCAATTCAAAGTCCTGGATCTGGGCCTGCAACCCCCATATCCAGGGCCAGTTCTACTGGGCGACCCAGGTAAGGTACAGGGACTGTTTTGAGTGCTGCAGAAGGTAAGGGGCTGGCTGAATCAGCTCTCCTGCTTTCATGACCCCATCTGGGCCAACTCTCTTGACTGCTAACTGACAAGGGCATCAGAGAGTGGAAGGGATCTGTCCCTCAACAACACCACTGAAAAGCAGACAAAAGGCAGGACTTACTCTCCCACACTCACACCCTCAGGGCTGGCTCACCCATACCCCCCACATCCAGGGCTAACCATACTGTGGTGTCCAGGTGAGGTGCAGGGCTTGCTCTCCTCAGTGCTACACCATGTGAGAGGCAGGGACAGATCTCCTGCTCTTAGGACTCCATCAGGGCCAGATCTTCTGTCTGCCACTGGTGGTGAGGGCAAAAGGGAGGGAATGGGATCTCTCCCTCACCAATACCACCACAAAACAGACAAAAGGCAGGACTGGCTCTCCCACACTTAAACCCATGCAGCCAGCTCACCCACAACCTCCACATCCAGGGCCAGGCAGGGTTTTTCTAGTCCCTGGCTTGCTTCCTGTCCTGGGAGCCCATCTGGTCACTGCCTGGTGCTGGACTGGTCACAGGCTAGCCCCATGGTGCTGAACTGGTGTTGGTCTCTGGCTTTTTTTCCCAGGAATGTTAGGGTACTATTCATTCAGATGTTCATGGGTCAAACACTGAATGTAGACAGCCTCTCTCCTCTCCGCCACCTACTGTATAAAATATTCTTAAATATTTAAAATGTATTACTTTCACAATATTATTGAAGCAAAGCATACATTTTATCACTGCACATAATTAGAATACACATATATGCAGGAAATAGAATGCTAACAAAAACTTAACGTTCTTCATAGTCTCTAGTTACTACTATCATTAATTCAAAACCATAGACATTGTTTCTTTGTTCAGAATTTAATATCATCGAGATAAAATTAATATTACACAAAATGTATGGTTTTCCATTGCTGTGGTGTTAAAACTCACACAGTTTGACTATCTGATTGAGAGTCCTGCAGATTGTTTCCATTTACATCACTAAGCCCCTCCCAACTAATAGTTAACTAGGAGAATGAGAAACATTTTCTTCAGTGGTGTACCCAACTGCCCATGTTCCTGTAATCAACCCTAATGAAACTCAACAAATGAAAGTTCAACAAAGGAGGAAAAACAGAAAGGGAGATGAATAACCACGCAACTGCACAACAGAATTACATTCAATCCAAGAAAACAAAATATTTGTGAGGTAGATCTCTAGTTTGAGAAACCAGAGAGCTTATTGTCTCATTATAGACTACAATATCTGTATTAGGGCTAAAATCTTCCTTTCTTGACCTAAGATTGGCCATTGCTAGGAATAATCAGGGAGTGGTGAGTAAAAGAATGTCAGGCAACTGATCAGCATCCCTTATCAATCCTAGATTGTCTTTGATAGGGAATCTTCAGGGCAAGGGAGGACAAGTATCTGTGAGGAAATGTGCTGGTTAGTTTTATGCCAACTTGATACAAGCTAGAATCATCTGAGAAGAGGGAACCTTATTTGAGAAAATGCCTCCATGTAATCAGATTATAGGCAAGACTGTAGTGCATTTTCTTTTTTTAAAAACATTGATTTACTAATTCAAGTTACATGTTGACCCCAGCCCTCCACTCCCCTCCTGGTCCCACCCTCTTACTATCTTTCCCCTCTCCCTCCTCTCCTTCTCCTCAAGTGAGGGGGGGTCCCCCACATATCAAGCATATTCTTAATTAGTGATTGCTGTGGGAGGGCCCAGCCCATTGTGGGTGGTGCAATTCCTGGGCTGGTGGTCCTGGGTGCTATATGAAAATAGGCTGAGCAAGCCATGAGAGGCAAGCCAGTAAGCAGCACCTCTACATGGCCTTTGGATCAGTGCCTGCCTCCAGGTTCCTGCCCTGCTTGAGTTTCTGTCCTGACTTCCTTCTATGATGAACAGTGATGTGGAGGTGAAAGTCAAACAAACTCTCTCCTGCCCAGCTTGCTTTTGATCATGGTGTTTCATTACAGCCATAGAAACCATAACTAAGACAGCAAGTTACCTTAGTTCTGGAAATGCCAATTACTTTAGTTCTCAATTCATAGAATGACTGAGCCCTGACTATTGTTCTCATGGGTAGAGAAAGAAACAAAGTTGTTGAGATCTTGTGACAGTCTCTGGTATCAGAAATTCTGGAGAAGAATGCCAAAGATTTATGTTTTATGAGCACAGTGTCTGAGAAACAAAGTGGGTTAGGCAATTAAGAAGATGCAGTTCAAAGGATCGTAATAGGAAGATAAAGAGAATGGGTCCCAGGAAAGGAGTTATCCAGGGAAGCCAGAATTCCAGGTCAGGTTGTTGTTCCCTGAGCATTGGTAAAGTGTGGATTATCCCTCCTTGTGTTTCCTTGATACTTATTGGATTACTCTGGACTGGTTTACATAGAAACAGCATTTCTTTGTGAAGAAAGAGGCACTCTTTTTCTCAGTGTATGCAGAGCCAAAACAGTAAAAAATGTAATGAAATCTCTACCAATGAGTTAATACAAATATAAGAACCATGTAACAAATGTAAAGCATTTCACATCGAAGATTCAAATTATTTTCTACAATGTAAGTTTAGCTCCAAAACAAGAACATATAGGATCTGGAGATGTAGCTTAGTTGGTAGAATGCTTGCCTAGCATACATGAAGCTTGTGCTCCATCTCTAGCATCACATAAACCAGGTGAATCCCAAACCTTGGGAAGTAAAGGCAGGCTAGTCAGAAGTCCAAGGTCACTTGTGATTAAAGAGCAAGGTTTATGGCTGTTTGGGCCACATGAAACCACTGAGAGAGAGAGAGAGAGAGAGAGAGAGAGAGAGAGAGAGAGAGAGAGGAAAAACATTCATTTGGGATAGAACTGGTTATGGAACTGGCTTTATTGAACAAGGTGTCTTCATCAGGGTTTTATTGCTGTGATGAAACACCATGACTAAAAGGCAAGTTTGGGAGGAAAGGGTTTATTTGGCTTCATTTCCAGATCACAATCTATCCTTGGAGGAAGTCTGGACAGGAACTCAAGCATGGCTGGAACCTGGAGGAAAGAGATGATGCAGAAGTCACGGAGGGGTGCAGCTCACTGGCTTGCTTGTCCTGCTCAGCCTGATTTCTTATAGAACTCAGGACCACCAGCCCAGGGATGGCACCACCCACAATGGACTGGGCCCTCCCACATTGATCACTAATTGAGAAAATGCTATTCAACTGGATCTCATAGAGGCATTTCCTCAACTGAGGCTCCTTTCTCCGTGATAGCTGGTGTCAAGTTGATACACAAAAATAGCCAGTACAGGAGGCATACTTTAAAATTCAATTATTATGCTCATTTTAACAAATAGTTTTTCTTGGTTGAGAAGGCAAAACTATGTGGATCTATAGTAATCTAATTATTAATCATACCCCACTTACTAAACTATGGGAACCCAAAGACTTGGATTCAAATTCCAAGTCTGCTTCTCTCTTTAATGATAGGTTGAGCAAGTCATTGTAAGCCCTTTTTTTCCATGTGGAGAAGTAGGTATGAAAACCTGGCTTTTCACCAAATTTATCTCACATTCATTTTTAAATGAAATTAAGTTAATAAATTTAAATTCCAAAGAATCATTGTTTTTTTTTCTGCTCAAATTTCAGTTTTGATATGGTTAAGGCCAGAGCTCTTTGTGAATATATGAGTTTTCTAATATTTTCTTGTATTCAATATTGATTTATTTCAGACAATATATTCTCTTTATAGTTTCCCTTCCCTCTACTCCTCCCAGTTCTTGTCCACCTCCCCTTCCATCCAGATCCACTCCCTTTCTTTTCCTTCATTAGAAAAGAACAGGCTCCCAAGAGATAACAACAGAACACAACAAAATAAAATATAATACAATGAAGGAAAAACTATGATATTGAAGCTGTACATAGCAACTCAACAGGAAGAAAGAGTCCCAAGATCAGATATAAGAGTAAGAGACCCACTTGTTCTTACACTCAGGAGTCCCATAAAAACACTACGCTAATAACTATAATATATACATAGAGGACCTGGTGCAGCCTCATATGCTTGCTGCTTCAGTTTTTGTGAGCTCATATATACCTTGCTTACTTGAGTCAGAGGGCCTTGTTCTCCTGGTGTCCTCTATCCCCTCTGGTTCTTATAATCTTTCCAATACATGATTCCCTGTGCTCTGAGGGGAGGGATTTGGTAGAGACCTCCAATTTAGAATCTCTCCCCACATAATGTCTGCCTGTGGATCTCTGCATCTGTTCCCATCTGCTGTAGGAGGAATCTTCTCTGATGGTGACTGTAATAAGGCACTGGATCTATGAGTATAGTGGAATATCATTGGGAATCATTTTATTTATTTATTTTTAGGCCAGTATTGTTTAATTTTACCCTACATAACTAGGCTATCTAGTCCCTGGTTCTTGGTTACCAAAACAGTATTGTTTTGGTTACATCTTGTGGAGTGGACCCTAGTTCAAATTAAACATTGGTTGACTACTCCACATGTTCTGTGCCACCATTACCCTAGTATATTTTGCATACAGGACAGATTGTAGATCAAAGAATTTATGGCTGGGTTGGTGTCCATGTTCCTCTTTCAGTATCCTGCAGAGTACTTTGTTGCACCAAAGAGACTAGAATGTAGGGGTAGCTAGGAATCTTCATCAGGATTACATTCCTAGATTACAGGAAGTTTCTACTGCACTAGTTCCCACACCATTCCTCAAATGCCCTCCCCACCAATTCCAGCTTTTTCTCCCCATGCTCTCTCCCTCTGCCCATCTTATCCCCACCTGACTCCCCCACCTTTGTCCTTTTCACCCCCAGTCCACCCACAACATTTATTATGTTTCCCCTTGCTAAAGTTGGGAATCTTTTTCTTAGTTTGGTCTTTTCATAGTATCATGCATTTCCTGGACATTTTGTGTCAGGAGATTTTTAGATTAAACATTTTTTTTAATAATTTATTTTTTATTTCTTCAAGTTCCATCTCAATCATAATCCCCTCCCTACTCACCACTCCAGTCCCACCCTTCCACCCTCCTCCCCCTCAACCTCCCCCATCCTCTTCCCTTCTTTTTTTTTTGAAGTTTAAGGTATTTCTTTTTCCCCCCAACAGCTCTCCCTTTCAGTCCAAAAAAATGGTTCTTTTTCTTATAACTATAAATACAATACAAAACAACAGAAATAAATAGGCCACAATTATAAGAGTTATATGGCTTAGCATACATTACCAATGTCCAGTCCATATGTATTTGGCACCTGACTTTAAAATTCTACTATCTAACCATCTCCATGTGTTTAAAGTTCTATATCTAACTCAGCTTTCATACTAACTTGCCTCATAATTTTTAAAATATCTTCTTAGATCCAGAACACCCTCTTGATTCCTAAACAACTCAAAATTTAACTCTGAGACTCTAGCTATCTATTCTTCAACCACCTCAGAGACCTGAGAGGGATAAATATATCTGATTATATAGGAAGTGCAGGGCCTGCAGCTTCCAAAACTAAAAAATGACATACCAGTGGCTGCCTGGACAGTTCCCATTTTCTCTCCATACATTACAGCATAGATCTTCAGCCATTTGGCTCCATTTCTCTGACAGACATTGATTGTAGAGCAGGAATTATGAAGGACTTACCTACCCTGTCTTGGCCAAGCTAGGCTGTCGACTTATCTGCTTCCAAGTTTTGTCCTTTTTGGACAGAAGTCTGTCTACAGTTGAAGCAAGGGGTTTTTCTTGCCAAGAGAACGGCTTACCACCAATTCAATCATCTCCTACTGGAGATTCTTCGATGCTCATCTTCTACTTGGAGTAGAATACAGGGTGCTGTCAGGAGCTGACATGTCTCGATATCAAAAAATCTTAAGAAAACATCTTTAATCCATGTTCCCATTTCTTTTCTCATATCTTCAATGCCTGAGATTCTCTTCCATTTCCTATATTCTGTTTATGAATCTTGCCTCTATATTTCCTGTTCAAACTCCTAAATTTTTCATTTCCAGCATTCTCTGAGTTTATGTTTTCTTTGTTGCTTCTATTTCCATTTCCAGGTCTTCAACAGTTTTATTAGTTTCCTTCAGTTGTTTATTTGTGGGTTGGTTTTTTCTTTCTTTAAGGAATTTACTTATTTCCTCCAATTGTTTGTTTGTTCTTTCCTGAGTTTCCTTAAGGAATTAATTCATTTGCTTTTTAAGGACCTCTATCATATATCTTCACAGAGTTGATTTTAAGGTCTTTTCTTAAGATCTCAGCTATGTTGAAATATTCAAGTCCTGCTATGGTAGGATTTCTGGGCTGTAGTAGAGACATATTGCCCTGGCTGTTGTTGATTGGGTCTTTATACTGGCATCTCAGCATCTGGGTTTGGGATAATTAAAGGTATAGGTGCTGATTTCTAGATTTGAATTTTTCTTAGGTGGTTGTTTTGTTCCTTGGTTTCTGTTTCCTCTCTGGATTTTTGAAGGGTATGATGGCTGTGTGTTGCCTATTTTTCTGGACTGTTCACCTGATGTGTTTACAGGGAATGCCATGGAAGAGACTGGGGAATTGGGTCTTGGGGAATAAAGAGAGAGGGAACAAAGGTCTGTGGGCAGCCTACCCACTGGTAATAGCTTAAGGTTTTGGTTTTCCTTGGTTTATTATAAGTGCTGTATATATTGAAGTTTCTTTCTGTTACTTGGTGATTTGGATCTACCTTTAAGTATGACGAACCCTTTTAAGTCTAATGCCAAGAAAAATATATGAGAGCAAGTTTTGCTATGCTATATACAATGTGATGGCTATTCTTGGTTGTCAACTTGACTATATCTGAGACTAGAACCCCCAAATGGAGGGAACACCTGCGAGGGATTTTTTGCTTAATTTGAAGTAGAAAAATCCACTTCTAATTGGATCTTTGAGTTATGAACACACATGGCTTTAACCCAAATCTTTGGAACTGGGAAAAGACAAGCCTTGAATCCAGATCTTGAGGTAGGAAGACACACCTTTAATCTTGGCCATACCTTCTGCTCGAAGCCTATATAAGGATATGGAAGAAGGAAACTTTTCCTCTTTTCTGGCTTGCCCTGGCTTTGCTAGCACATCCATTCCTTCACTGGCATTAGAGCCTGCTTGTTCAGGATTCCAGCATCTACTGAAGACCATGTAGCCTCATGGACTCAGCAACTACTGCATTCTTGGACTTTTCATTCACAACCAGCCATTGTTGATTTAGCATGATTGCAGCCTGTAAGTCATTCTAATATATATATAATTTATATATAGAAAGCAATCCATTCTGTAAGTTCTATTACTCTATTACTCTAGAGCAGTAGTTCTTAGCCTATGGGTCATGACCGCTTTGGCAAACCTCTATCTCCAAAAATATTTCATTACAATTCATAAGAGTAGCAAAAATTACAGTTCTGAAGTAGCAATGAAAATATTTTTTTATTATTGTACATCACCACTACATCAGGAAATGTACTAAAAGGGTCACAGCATTAGGATGCTTGAAAACAACTGATCTAGAGAATGCTAACTAATACACAATAATTGTTATTTCCAGCCCAAAAGAGTGCTCCACAAAAATAGAACCTAAGAGGAAATGTTCTAACTGTCTATGACGTACAGAAGTTTAACAAGGACTCTCATAAAAGATCAAGTGACTTTAGTTCAGCCAGATGTTACACATGAAGACTCTGGAGCACCCCACTTGCTGCAAGGTAACTGTATTTACAAGACAAACACAAACAAATGACCAAAATAACCTCAAAAGAAGCATACTGAGTAGTTAAAGCTCAACACAGTTGACCCAACATATAGCTCTGCAGCTGGTCTTTATCTACTTTGAGGGTTTGACTTTTTCTCACCTTTGTCCACCTGGTTTCACCCCCTATCAATAGAAAGGAAAGAAAGGATAGAAGAGAGAAAGAAGCACACAGACAGACAGACAAGCACACGGAGACACAGAGACCTAAACCTAATTTCTTTTTGTTTTTTTTTTTTCTTTGAGTGTGACTAACAAACCACAACAATGAATGAACTCCACTTGGATTTAAGCATTTCCAAGGGCCCTATATACCTCTGTGTTCAGGGAACCCTGGAGTTGAAATGTGATACTGCATTGCGTGTTATGGTGCCTGGCAGGGATCATTTCCAGTATGGTCTGACACCCAGACTTGTGTGGCACCAGACTGATGTTCATCTCAAAAACTACATAAATGTGAGTGTTGAATTTTCACAAATGTCATAAATTGTTGTCTTGATCAACAAATAGAACCCATTCCTAAATTTACTATGTCCTTTTACTCTCAATCACTGTTCTCTTGACTTCTAACACTATAGATTTATTTTTCCTATCTTTTCTAATTTAGTAATATAAAAAATGTTTTGCCTTGCTTTATTTGCACAAGCTTATGTTTGTAAGATTCATTCAAGTTATCGAGTATACAGATTCATACTTTTGAATTTCTATATAGAATCACACAATATACATTCAGTTGACTATTATTTCTATACATAGGCTACGAGAAATAATGTTTCTCAAATTTATGTATATTTTGTTGTATTTTCCTGTGGCAGAGTTCTTTGTTTCCATGAGTGTATACTTAGAAGTTATGAGTAGTTTTCCAAAATTGTTTTTAATGTTTAAGATTCTAAGTCATTAATTGTATTTTATTGTAGTAGTATTTTATTGTAGCTTAACATTTTCATTTTTTGATAACTAAATGTTTGATAAACTTTTCAAATTTATTATACATTTGAATTTCTCCTTTTGTAAACATCTTTTCTAGTTTTATATTATCTAAGGAGGTGAAAGTTTTGTTGTATTTCTCTTAGGCATTTAAAATATATATAATTCAAGGCAAACCCATGTATTGGATAGGCAAATGGTATGGTTAATATGGTGGACAGAAGAAGCTGTGAATATTGAACAGATAAATAGAGTGAGGGGAATGAACATACTAAAAAATCAGTTGGTAGGTGAAGGGTAGTACTATGATATACAAGAACAGATTCAATTTGAGGATGCTACTATAAAACAATGTCACTTAGTGGCTTTAAGAGCTTGTGACAAGGTTGAGGAGCCAGGAAAAGTTCCACCTCATTTACAAAAATTATACAAGGGTCTGGAAAAGCCTTCACTGATTTTTTTTTTTTTTTTGCAAAATTAGTCTCAGCTGTGAACAAAGACATAACAAACCCTGATGCAACACAGGTGTTGATAGAGACCTTGGCATATGAAAAAATGCAAATACCAAATGTAAAAAGGGTATTAGACTATTAAAGGTGCATGGAGTGCTTATGGAGAAGTGGATAAGGGCTACAACTGATATAGATTCTAATGTGTATCATGCTAATTTCATAGGTCAAGCTATAGCTAAAGGTCTCCAATATCAAAATGCCTGGTGTATTAACTGTGAGAAATACAGTACTTTGTGCCAGAAAAGTGAACAAGCCATTTGTTAAAATTATTATTATTGTGGAGATGGTTAGATGGTAGAATGTTAAAGTCAGGGGCCAAATATGTATGGACTGGACATTGGGAATGTATGCTGGGCTATTTAACACTCATAAATGTGGCGTATTTATTTCTGTTGTTTTGTATAGTATTTACTGTTATAAGAGAAGGAACCATTTGTTGGACTGAAAGGGGGAGCTGTTGGGGGGAAGAGGGTGGAAGGGTGGGACAGGAAGGGGGAGTAGGGAAGGGATTGTGACTGAGATGTAACTTGAAGATATAAAAAAATAAAGTATATAAAAAATAAAAATAAAAATGTGAAAAAAATTATTATTATTGTTTTATGTATTTATTAAAGTTATATCTGCATCTCATCCCTCTCTCTCCTCTGAAACTGGTCCCACTCTTCTACCATCTTCCCCTTCTCCTCACCTCCTCCTCGGATTAGGGAAGCCCCCCACATAACGACCTATCTCAGTTCATCAAGTTGAATGAGGGCTAAGAGCTTCCTCTTGCCCTGGGGCCTGAAAAGGTGGCCCACCTAGGGTAAGATGTTCCATTAACAGGGAACAGAGTCCATGTCAGAGGCTCCCAACCCAGCTCCACTTGCTAATGGTTCTGCATGAAGAACCATCATCTACATATGTGTAGGGGCCTAGGACCAGTCTATATTTGCTTTTTGGGGGGGAGGGGATGTTTCAGTCTCTGTAAGCCTCTAAGGGCCTAGGTTGGCTGGTTCTGTTGATCTTCATGTGGTGTTCTTGTCCCTTCTGGATCCCTCTATTCCTCCTCCCTTTCTTCTATAAGTTTCCCAGAGCTCCACCTAATGTTTGACTGTGTGTCTCAATATCTATTTCAATCTGTTACTGGGTAGGGTCTCTCATAAGAAAGTTATGGTATGTTCCTGTCTCTTTGGGTCTATGGGTTGTAGGATAGCTATTCTGTACTAAAATGCTAACGTCCACTTATAACTAAGTACATACCATGTGTATCTTTCTGAGTCTGTGTTAGCTCACTCAGGATGAGCATATTTAGTTCCATTCATTTGGTTGCAAATTGCATGATTTCCTTGTTTTTGAAAACCAGACACACTAAATCTAATAGAAAAGAAAGTAGGTGAAAGCCTTGAACTCATGAGCACAGGAGACAACTTCCTGTACAGAACACCAATAGGTCAGGGTCTAAGACCAACAATCAATAAATGGGACCTCATGAAACTGAAAAGCTTCTGTAATGACAATAACTGCAAAGGGACACTGTCATTAGAACAAAATGGCAGCCTACAGATTGAGAAAAGATCTTCACCAACCCCATATCCAACAGAAGGCTAATATCCAAAATATATAAAGGAATCAAACACCAAGAAACCAAATAATCCAATCAAAAATGGGGAACAGAGCTAAACTGAGAATTCACAACAGAGGAATCTTTAATGACTGAGAGACACTTGAAGAAAGGCTCAACATCCTTAGTCATCAGGGAAAGGCAATTCAAAAGGACTCTGAGATTCCATCTCATACCCCTCAGAATGGCTAAGATAAAAAACTCAAGTGATAGCACAGGCTGGTAAGGTTGTGGAGAAAGGGGAACACTCCTCCATTGCTGGTGGTAGTGAAAACTTGTACAACCACTGTGGAAATCAATCTTGTGATATCTCAGAAAATTAGGAATAGTTCTACTTCAAGACCCAACCATACTACATCTGGGCATAAACCCAAAAATGCTCCACCAAACCACAAGAACATTGGCTCAACTATGTTCATAGCACCTTTATTCATAATAGCCAGAAACTGGAAACAACCCAGTTGTCCTTCAACTGAAGAATGGATTAAAAAAAAAAACTGTGGTACACTTATAGAATGGAATGAGCCATTTCTAGAAGCAATGGTTTTCCTAAATCTCAAATAGCAAGAATGCCTAGGTTTCCAAAGATGTATATGTGATGTGGCAAAGGCCACCATTAGATTCAGGAGTACAAATCCAAAAGAGATACCCAAGGCAACTTTTTTTCCTTTATTTCTTTTATTTTGTGAATTTCACATCATGTACCTTGTTCCCACTCATGTCCCACCTCATCTGAGACCCACCCTCCACCCTTGCAACCTCTCCCAACAGGAAAAGAAATCTCATTTTGGAAGCTGTAGTGTGTCTCAGTGTGTCCCACAATATTCCCTTTTTGTCCACACTTTTTTCCTTGCAAATATTCATTATAATGACTCCTTGGTCTGGTATAAGGCCTCTGGCTTCTGCTACTTTGTCAATACTGGAACTTCACCTGGACTCCTCTCAGATTTCCTGTTGCTGTTCTGTGTCATGGAGATCCTGTAGTTTTGAGTCTGTGGAACTGGCCTCTTCATGTACTCCAGCAGTTCATCCATGGGGTATATGTTGGGATGGGCCAACTCAAAACCCTGGTTCTGGGCCTGCAACTTCCCCACATCCAGGGCCACTTCTACTGTGTTGCTCAGGTAAGGTTCAGGGCCTGCTCTCCCAAGTGCTATAGCAGGTAAGGGGTTAGACCAGCTCTCCTACTTTCATGGCCCCATTAATGTCAACTCTCCTGCCTGCTACCTGTGGAGAGGACAAAAGAGAGGGGAGGGGATCACTCCCTACCAACATCACCACAAGACAGACAAAAGGCAGGGTTGGCTCTCCCACACTCACACCCTTGGCTCTGGCTCACCCACAACTCCCAAACCCATGGCCAGCTGTATTGTGCTGTTCAGGTGAGGTACAGAGCCTGCTCTCCCAAAGTGCTACAGCACTTGAGGGGCAGGGACAGCTCTCTTGCTCTTGTGATCCCATTGGGGCCAGATCTCCTGTCTGCCACTGGTAGAGAGGGCAAAAAGGAGGGGAGAGGATCTCTCCCTCACCAATACCACCACAAAACAGATAAAAGGCAAGGCTGACTCTCTCACACTGACACCCTTTGGGGCAGTTCACCCAGAACCCCACATCTAGGACCAGGTAGGGTTCTAGTCTCTGGCTTGCTTCCTGTCTTAGGGGCCAAGATGGTACTTGCCTGGTACTGGATTGGTGGTCATCACAGATTACCTCCCCTTCCAGGACCCTATCAGGGAACTGATAGTGGTCTCAGAATTGTTTTCAGGGAATGTTAGGCTACTATTCATTCAGATGTTCATAGGTCAGAACACTGAATGTAGACATAACCTCTCTCCTCTCTACCACCTACTGATGCACATGTGACACAGGAACCACATCTGCAAAGACTCTAGGGGCAGGCCATATCTGCTTTTTAACATGGGTGTGGGGACCCAAACTCAAGTCCTCATACTTACATGACAAGCAATTTATCAGCTCAATCATGTCCTTAGCCCCTGGGTTTCCTTACTTGTCAGAAGACAGTTTCCAAGAGAATACATGTATAAAAAAATAACCAGCAAAATAGACAGTGATTGATTCAGGCAAAATTTGGATTTGAGATGTAGCTATAGTTAGGAAGGTACTCAGCAGCTTCTCTGTAGCAACAGGTTTGATCTCTGTTCAAAAACTAATGTATCTGCTAACAACCGAGGGAGCTCAGTGGAAACCAAGAATCCTGTCCAAATGAAAGGCTGCCCCTCCTCATTGTGTCTGTTATAACCTGTGAATGGCTCCCCTTTTACTATATAGTCTCTACTATATCAGTTATGTTTGAAGACAACTTTCTATCCTCCTTCAAGTATCAGTAATGTTTTTAACTGTGTCCCTTTATAGCCCAACATCAGCTTTAATGTTTTTTTTTTGGTAGTGGCCATGGCATGCATGATTGCTCCCAGCTCTGGTGTCTCTTCAGGGTACCTTTCTGGGATACCACCCATTGGACTGCAATCTCCCAAGGGGACTCCAAGGTGTGGTCCAATTTAGGTAACAGCTCTACCCTCAAGCCATTCATCATTCATTGAAAGCCCTCTATTCCTCTTGGTGGGTAGCTGATGTATCTAAGTTGTCTATCAGGAAAACCTTGGTGAAGATAAAGATGACCAGGAATATTGCTAACAGCACAACTTGCTGCTTTTAGCTTCATGTTGGCCTCTTTTCCTTCTCCTTGACCCACTTACTTGCTGGCTTATCAAGGAGAACAGGTAGTGATGATTAGCAAGGTGATCCCATGATTACATATGTCTTCACAGAAGTGCTTCCACAATTCCAAGTTGCCACACCCGCCTCGCCAGCAGTGCAGGCTACGACCGCTGTGTGACAAACATGCGTGTTGTACGGCCGGGTGGTGCCTCGGGGCTTATGCAAGCCTTGAGGGATGACCCACTGGCCAAATGGGGTGATGGGCTGAGGCCTGGAGATTTGTGGAGGCGAATATTCAGGTCCCCCGGGGAGCCAAAGCGGCTGGGGATGTTCGGTGGACTTGGTTTCACTTTTGGCTGCTTGCTATATCTTATCATTTACACAGGAGTTCCTAGAATTGGAATGTGTGACAAGGACGCGGGGAAAAATGTGGTAGCTGCCCCAGAGCTGATGGCGCTGAGTACACTTCAAGAGAAAGAGAAATTAGATATCCCTGGAAGTTCCCAAGTTTCAGAGAAAATACAGATCATTGAGTTGGAGCTCGGCGAGGCAATTCGAAATATGTCTTTAAATGACTCTTATGTGAATGAGCCTATTCAGGAGTTAATACAATTGATGAAAAATGATTCTAGTTTGCTGGTACATGAGGCCCTTGGCCAATTGCAGGAAAAGGAGTTAGAGCTAAAGAATAGAGTTCATAGGGTCCGGCGAAGCATGGAGAACAAGAACAATAAATTCTATGCACCTGGTGTTCCCATGAAACTGATTGCTGGAGGAACTAGGCCTGCATATCTGATCAAAGGGAAATGGTTTGTCCCTCCTGTGAACCCACAGCCTGGCCCTGAGCCATGGCCTGTGCCAACCACCTCTCCTCCAGTGTTGCCCTATACAGGAGTCTATGATAGGGACATGGTTAGGTGGGTACAGCACAATGGCAAAATTACTCCCTACCGTAGGTTAGGACAATGGGAGAGACTAAAGCGCTCCCGACCTCCTTGGTGCACTCTCACTGAGTCAGAAAAGGAGAACTTACTCAGCCAGGTGCTGAATGCAGTCAGCAAACACAAAGGACAGCCTTGGTGCCAGGAGCAGTTGAGAAAGTGGGGCTGGGACTGGGCCCAGCCAGTTTGCAAAGGAGTTGATGCTGTTCAGCGAGGTCTCGAAGGAGATCCCTGGTATGATAGATTGCCACCTCCCCCCATTGTTAAAGTTTTACACTATATGCCTCCAGGGTATCTGATACAAGAAACATAATATGCTGATGTGAAACTTTGTGGTTGTCTGTCACAGATGACCGCTAGCTAGTGCCAGCCGGTCAGCTCCGGGTCACTGCATTAAATCATCTAAATAAATCAAAAACATCTTGAATGTACATATCCTATTCTTGGTAAAATTCTGTTTCTGCTTTTTGGCTGATGACCAATCTTGTGGTTCCTGCTTTTACTGTATAAATTCTGCTTTGAAAAAGTAAAACTTTGCAGCAGCACAGAACCTCTTGTGTGTCGTGTTGTCTGTCGCGCCGAAGCCGTCCCCACCTAGAAGTCTTCTCGAGCCTTGGATCGGAAAGCTACGACCCCACATCCTTGGTGGTCGGTAGCACCAAGTGTTAAATTTTAAATCGTTATCAGTTTGAATGCTGAATTTTCTAGCTTCACACTTACAACAATGAAATCTTAGTCATAGGGAGCTTATTCATGTCCTAGAAGACCTCAGGCTCACTCCATAGCTGCCTGCAAGACGCAGTGCAGTATGGCCCTGGCCACCCTTGACACCTCCAGGAAGGGGCAGCCCCATGCCCCAAAGTCCATTTCTTATCATTGGGAAATGGCCTTATTGGCCTGGCTCAAGGCCCCACAGAAAAATTACAGGCTGTTTCAGCCAAGGAGTGAATTAAATAAATCAACCTATATACTGTAAGGACATGTTAACATCAGAACGGAAGTCCACAAAAGTTTTGTGTTCAGGGGATGCATATTTGTTTATATTTCCACAGAAAATGAAAAGCTGTGTATACTATGAGAACTGATAAAGGCTGGAACTGAGCAGGAGAGGTCTCCTGAAAACCTTGGCCACTAATCTGAAAAGTACTTAATTCACTGAAAAGGTCTCTACTTATAATTTCCCACTACACCCACTACACCCAGCAGAATTAATGACTTAAAACATAAGGGGAGGAATGTAGTGAGAATTTTAGAATTTTGGTTTTTTTAAAAAGACAGAAATATTATTAGAGTATTATTTTGTTTTAACCCAGGTTTGGGGATATGGGCCTGCTTTGCAGCAGTTTACCATGATTTGCGTCATGCTCTAGCAGAGGTGATTTTGCCATATGCAGAAAATTTCTGCAATTGTGTGATGTTTGGAATTCTGTGGATGTTTCAGTGGTTATATAAATGCTAGAGCCCCAATAGATTGGTTGGTTGTTGGTTGCTGTAGGTTGTTATTCATTGCTGTTGGTTGCAGTTTGTTAAGTAGTTGAGTGCAAAGAAGAAACAAGAAGAAGAAGAAGAAGAAGAAGAAGAAGAAGAAGAAGAAGAAGAAGAAGAAGAAGAAGAAGAAGAAGAAGAAGAAGAAGAAGAAGAAGAAGAAGAAGAAGAAATAATAATTAAATATCCTGCTGTTGAAGATCAAACTTTCCCCAAGGACTTCAGTGCCCTTAATCAGCAGGAAGTAGTCTAATGAACATGTCAACCCCTTTCCAAACACTGATGTTATTCAGGTATCTCTTTCCTTTCATCTCTATCTTCTTTTTCTCTCATACTTAATGTTAGGGGATTTAAAAGGTAGAAATAAGGGTGGATAAGGGTCAAAGAAAGAAGAACCCACAAAGAAGAATGCCAGCTACAACCCATAGCCACACAATACGCAGAGAGTGAGAAAACTTGAAATACTCAGACCTAAATGGGATGTCTTACCAAATCCCTCCCTTTAGGGTTTAGCAAAGCCCATGGAAGAGTAGGCAGAGAGATTGTAAAACCAAAGTATATGGAGGAAACCAAGGAAACAAGGCCTTCTAAACACAACAGGATCAATGCACATATGAAGTCATAGGAACTGAAGCAGCATGCACAGGGCCTTAATGAATCAGCATCAGATGGCATCCTACAGCTGAAAGGAAAAGTAGACATATACTCCTATCCCTAAGCCAGAAGCTATCTCCAACTGATAACCATTTGAAAATGAAAATTTAGTTTTCTCCAAGGGAGTATCAATGGGGGGAAACAAACTACTTTTAAGGATAGGCCACATGCCCAGCAGTAGACAGCCAACAGAAAAAATGAACTCAATGGCATCTTTGGAGATTTCTTGTCTGATACTCTTGTGACAGGGCATTTTAGTCTTCATTTAAAAAATCTTTTAGATGATTTCACTTTTATTTTATTGAACATAGTACATTGGTGTTCCACCTGTGTAAGGAGACAGATTAATATAAATTAGATTAGTAAATATCTAAGGGTTTCTGATACAGTCTCTTAATCTGGGGCATGAAGATCAATTTGGCTATGGGCAAGCTTATCAGTTTATGGACTAAAAACAAGGATAAAGTCAGGTGAAACGAGGAGAGTCTCTATGAACTAAAAACAAGGAGGAGGCCAGGTGAAACAAGGAAAGACTTTATGGACTAAAAACGAGGTTTATGGCCTGGCATTGTTTTCAGCTACTAAATGGGAAGAGCCCAGATTAAGCTGAAGCAGGTGGAACAAGGAGAGAGAGATCCTATTAAAGGACAAGTGTATGGAGTCAAGAGGGCCCCATGCTAGAGAGACCCATGCTACAGGGCCCCATACTAGAGAGCTCTGATGCCAGCGAGTCCTCATGCTAGAAAGGACAATGAGTAGTTTGTATCCTCTGATGGAGAAAGTGCTGGTGGACTGATGGCCAGATCTCCCTGAGGCAGATCTCTCTCTTGGTGAGCAGAGAAAGCCTCAGCAAGACAGCAAAAGGCCAAGGACTAAACCCTGTGGTTCAGCTTTTGCCTAGAGGGGTTTGACCTGTCTGAACAGTGGCCTAAATGAAACTGTGGTCAGATTTAAAGACTGAGGCAGAGCTGCAGAGTTGCTGATATAAAGGAAATAAGTTGGCTTACAGATGGCTGAGGTCTCCCAGAGAGAAGAAAGCCTCAAGCCTTATTTAAGGTGAAGTCGCCATAGCCAATTTACCCTGACAGATCTATGTCTGAGATATTCCAGAAGACTGCTAAGTGCATTAAAGGGTCTATGCCAGCGACTGTGTTCCTGCCCCAGAGACTGAATCCTTCTAAAAGTTATGAAAATAGTTGTAATAGTTATCAATAGGTTTAGTGGTTAGGTCAAAGGGGTTGTAGTCATTTGTAAGGTTAGTAGTTAAGTGTTTATATTTGTTATAAGTGAATATAGTTATTAATAAATAAGTGTTAAATAATTTTTAAAAGTTCGGTTTCATACCTGCATGTATGCCTGTGTGAGGGTGTCAGATTCCCTGAAACTGGAATTACAGACAGTTGTGAGCTGCCATGTGGGTACTAGGAATCAAACCCAAATCCTTTGGAAGAGCAGTCAGTGCTCTTAACCACTGAGATATCTCTCCAGCCTACCCTCCTCCTTTTCAATTTTACCTTTTTATTTATTTTTTTAACCCTACAGGTCTTTTGAGTATATACTACGGCTTCTAGTTTTGTGTTTTTATGGGATTCCTGAGTATGCAATTGAGTAGTTCTCTGCATCTATATCTGTTTCTTGTGCCTTTCTTTGGGCTCTTTTTCTCATTTTTGTTTGTTTTGTTCTATTCTGATGTGTATTTTTTATCATATTTTATTATTATCCCTTCGAAGCCTGTTTGTTTTCCAATGAGAGTCAGAAAAGTGATGGATCCCATCTGGGAGGAGAAGGAAGGCAGATCATAATGAGGATATATTATTGTGAGAAAATAATCTATTTTCAATAAAATAAAAAGATGAAATTTGGCTCTAATACTTGATGGCAACAGCCCAATATAAACCTTACCACTAAGGTATTGCTTTTTTGTGTGTGCTGCATTCTCAGATAACAAATTTTCAAGCAGTAACTGAGAACCACTAGAAAAAAATCTCTTAATATGGAAATCTATCACATTATCATGGCATCCTTGATTGAAATTTGCCAGAAGGTATGAAATGGATGTTTGGAATCTCTTGAGTTTCATCCCAGTACAATATCCTTATTGATAGTTGACTTTCTAGTTTGCAGTTCATGCAAATTTTCAAATTTTAAGACATTCTTTTCATTCAAATTTATAAAAAATACACTATTAAATGTTTCATGTAAGAACCTGACTGCTACCTTGCAAAAGTACAGGTTAATGTGAAGAGTGGTCCTTTTGTTAAATTTTGAATAGAAATAATAAATAAGTAAATAATTTAATGATGTAATTGAAATAATATGAGAAATGCTTTGTGGTTATTTAAAGTAAAACAAACAAATGATTAAACTATAGCTCCAAAAGTTTTAAAATATAAGCAGCTATAATACACAATGGAAAGAACAATACATTTTAAATAAAATTTTAAAGTGTACTAGATATGCACATAAAAGAAACAACAAAGTATAAATGTAACACACAATATGTACAGAATATTTGTGTCAGTTATATATCTGACTAGTAATATAAAATGGTAGAGTGGTAATATAAAAGCAATTTCTATAATCTAATAAAAATATCACAAAAATAGGACAAATAATCTTTTTAAAAGGACAATGGAAAACAAAAGAGATGCTCCTCAGAAAATTTAAAACAGACCTACCATATGATCCAGCAATAGTACACCCAGGCATATGTCCAAAGAAGTCAAGATAAGGATCTGAAATATTTGTACCCTCACTTTCTTTTTTAAATAAGATATATAAAGGCAGGTTTATTGGATATGAGAGAGAAAAAGAGAGAGCATGCACATGCAGAGAAGGAGAGAGACAGGGGAGAGGAGAGAGACAGAGAGGGAGAGAGAGGGTATACCCCCATTTTCGTGACTAATATTTACAATGGTTAATACATGGAAGTAGTGTAAATGTTCATATATGGATTAATGAATAAAGAATAGGGTATACATAAGTAAGCAATTGAATGTCATTTGCTTGTTTAAATGAGGGAAATCTTAACTGTTTATGAGGACATGATAAGAGCTTTTACCCACTCACTAACCTCAGAATCTAATATTCTTTTGATTTGTAAGAAAATAGATCTTTGGTTATATTATT
This sequence comes from Lophiomys imhausi, assembly GCA_907164525.1. Lineage (NCBI taxonomy): Eukaryota > Metazoa > Chordata > Mammalia > Rodentia > Muridae > Lophiomys > Lophiomys imhausi. The sequence goes on from CAJQZJ010031304.1 coordinate 36,204, forward strand.
ATCTAAAATAAGAATAATGTTTTACAGAATTCCACATACATGTTACCAATCTCAACACATTGTATCTTGATATTAGAACCACCTAGGGAAAGAACATCATAGTCAGTCACTGGAAGGAGAAATAGCTTCACTCACATAGAAAATAGACAGCAGGAGTGGCAATTTCACTTACATTCTTGCTAATAGGTCACTTCTGGCAGTTGAAATGGCAACTTGTCTATGGCACAGTTTTCTCTTGCTGCAGGAGAGAGACACCATCCAGAACCAGGGAGGAGAGATAATTGTGTTTTAAAGCATGTGTTCTGTGAAGCACAAATTTAAGCATAACAAAGACACATTGAGCTTTCAATACCAAAAAGATATTATTGCTCAAGGCGATAAGCCCAGAACACTCTAATGACATTTTTTCCTTTATTTTTTATTTCTTCAAGTTACATCTCAATCGCAGTCCCCTCCCTATTCCCCCTCCAGTCCCACCCTCCTGCCCTCAACCCCCCATCCTCTTCCCTTTTTTTTTCTTTTAAGTTTAAGGTATATCTTATTTCCCCCTACAGTTTCCCCTTTCAGTCCAACAAATGGCTATTTCTCTTATAATAACAAATACAATACAGTACAACAGAGGTAATTAGGCCACAGTTATGAGGGTTATATGGCTTAACGTACATTCCCAATGTCCAGTCCATATGTATTTGGTACTTGACTTTAACATTCTATTATCTAACCATCTCCATGAGTTTAAAGTTCTATATCTAACTCAGCTTTCATACTAACTTGCCTCACAATTTTAAAAATATCTTCTTAGATCCAGAACACCCTCTTGATTCCTAAACAACTCAAAATTTAATTGAGACTCTAGCTATCTGTTCTTCAACCACCTCAGAGACCTGAGAGGGATAAATATATCTGATTTTGTAGGAAGTACAGGGCCTGCAGCTTCCCAAACTAAGAAATGACATACCAGTAGCTGCCTGAACAGTTCCCATTTTCTCTCCATACATTGCAGCATCGATCTTCAGTCATTTGGCCCCGTTTCTCTGACACACATTGATTGTAGAGCAGGGGTTATGAAGGACTTACCTGCCATATCTTGGCAGAGCTAGGCTGTCGACTTACCTGCTTCCAGGTTTTGTCCTTTTTGGACAGCATTCTGTCTACAGTGGGAGCAAGGGGCTTTTCCTACCAAGAGATAGTCTTGCAACTAATTCAATCATCTCCCACTGGAGATTCTTCGATGCTCATCTTCTACTTGGAGGAGAATAGGGGGTGCTGTCAGGAGTTGATATGTCTTTATATAAAAAAATCTAAAGTTATGAAAACATCTTTGAATGCCATATTCTGCAGATCTCTTGTGGATTTTGAAGAGGCCCTATCTATCTCTTATATTAGGGTAAGCAGATGTTGCTTGTCTCTTAGCAGGTTTATTTCTGATTAGCTTAGCAAGTAACTATAATAGACTGTCATAGTACCTAACAGAATGACTGGCTTGTATAACCATTAGTTTGCATTTCTTAATTATCCTAAACAGTTTATGACAATTAGTAGTAAAAGACCGAAACATCACATTTCATTTTTTTCATTACCTCCTAACCTTTCCATCCCATTTCTCGGGAGTGGGGTGTCCTTATATAACAGTCCCTCATCTCAGTTGAGAGGTCGTATGAGGGCCAAGAGCCTCTTCATTCATTGGGGATCTATGAAGCAGTACCATCAGTGAAAAGTGTCTCATTGCCCGGGAGAGAGAACTACTAAACAAACAAACCAATAAGCAGACAATAGATAAAAAAGACTAAAAAATAGAAAAAAATATAACTAATATATAAAAAATAAATAAAAATTAAAAATAAGAAGTCTATGTCCAAGTTCACTTTGGTGTGTTAGTTGTAGTATCGATACCTTCTATTATATAGCTAAAATCCTACTATAAGTGAATAGATGCCATATGCATCCTTCTGAGTCTGGGTTAGTTCACTCAGGATGAGCTTTTCTAGTTCCATCCATTTGGCTGCAAATTGCATAATTTCATTGTTCCTGATAGCTGAATAATATTCCATTGTGTAGATGTACCACAGTTGTTTAACCCATTCTTCAGTTGAGGGACAACTGGGTTGTTTCCAGTTTCCAGCTATTACAAATAAGGCTGCTATAAACATAAATGAGGAAACTTCCTTATGATTCCATGAAGAGGCATTTGGGTGTATACCCAGAAGTGGTATGGCTGGGTCCTGAGGCAGAGCTATTCCAAGTTTTCTAACATATCGCCAGACTGACCTCCATAGTGGTTGCACAAGCCTGCATTCCCACCACCAGTGGAGTAGGGTACCCCTTTCTCCACACCCTCGCCAGCATGTGCTGTCATTTGAGTTTTTGATCTTAGCCATTCTGACAGGTGTGAGATGGAATCTCAGAGTTGTCTTGAGTTGCATTTCTCTGATGATTAAGGATGTTGAGCATTTCTTCAATTGCCTCTCAGGCATTAGGGATTCCTCCTTTGTGAATTCTCTATTTAGCTCTGCCCCCCATTTTTTGATTGGATTATTTGGTTTCTTGGCATTTAATTTCTTGAGTTCTTTGTAGATTTTGGATATTAGCCCTCTGTCAGATGTGGGGCTGGTGAAGATTTTCTCCCAGTCTCTAGGCTGCCGCTTTGTTCCAATGACAGTGTCTTTTGCCTTACAAAAGCTTTTCAGTTTCATGAGGTCCCATTTATTGATTGTTGATCTCAAGTCCTGAGCTGTTGGTGTTCTGTTCAGGAAGTTGTCGCCTGTGCCAATTAGTTCGAGGGTTTCTCCCACTTTTTCTTCTAGTAGATTTAGTGTGACCGGCCTTATGTTAAGGTCTTTGATCCACTTGGACTTAAGTTTTGTACAAGGTGATAAGTATGTGTCTAATTTCATTCTTTTACAAATGGACATCCAGTTGGACCAGCACCATTTGTTGAAGATGCTGTCCTTCTTCCATTGTGCCGTTTTGGCTTCTTTGTCAAAAATTAGGTGGCCATAAGTGTGTGGGTCTATTTCTGGATCTTCAATTCGATTCCATTGATCTACTGGTCTGTTTCTATACCAATACCATGCTGTTTTTACAACTATTGCTCTGTAGTATAGCTTGAAATCTGGGATGGTAATACCTCCAGATGTTTTTTTATTGTACAGGATTGATTTAGCTATTCTGGGCTTTTTGTTGTTCCATATGAAATTGAGAATAGCTCTTTCCAAGTCTATAAAAAATTGTGTTGGTATTTTGATAGGAATTGCATTGAATCTATATATTGCTTTTGGTAGGATGGCCATTTTTATTATGTTGATCCTACCTATCCATGAGCATGGGAGATCTTTCCATCTTCTAAAGGCCTCTTCCATTTCTTTCTTCAAGGGCTTGAAGTTCTTGTTGTATAGGTCCTTTACTTGCTTGGTTAGAGTTACCCCCAGGTATTTTATGTTGTTTGTGGCTATTGTGAAGGAGGTTGTTTCCCTTATTTCTTTCTCAGCCCATTTGATTGTTGTATAAAGGAGGGCTTCTGATTTTTTTGAATTAATTTTTTATCCAGCCACCTTCCTAAAGGTGTTTATCAGCTGTAAGAGTTCTCTGGTGGATTTTTGGGGGTCGCTTATGTATACTATCATATCATCTGCAAAGAGGGATAATTTGACTTCTTCGTTTCCGATGTTTATCCCCTTGATCTCCTTTAGTTGTCTTATTGCTCTAGCAAGAACTTCAAGTACTATATTGAAGAGATATGGTGAAAATGGACATCCTTGTCTTGTCCCTGAGTTTAGAGGAAATGCTTCAAGTTTCTCTCCACTTATTTTGATGTTGGCCACTGGCCTGCTGTATATTGCCTTTATTATTTCTAGGTACGGCCCTTGTATGCCTGTTCTCTCCAGAACTTTTAGCATGAAGGGGTGTTGGATTTTGTCAAATGCTTTTTCTGCATCTAGCGAGATTATCATGTGTTTTTTTTCTTTCATCTTGTTTATATGGTGAATGACGTTGATAGACTTTCGTATGTTGAACCATCCCTGCATTCCTGGGATGAAGCCTACATGATCATGGTGTATGATACTTTTGATGTGTTCTTGAATTCGGTTTGCTAGTATTTTATTAAGTATTTTTGCATCTATGTTCATGAGGGAGATTGGTCTGAAGTTCTCTTTCTTTGTTGGGTCTTTGTGTGGTTTAGGAATCAGGGTGACTGTGGCCTCATAGAATGAGTTTGGCAATGTTCTTTCAGATTCTATTTGGTGTAAGAGTTTGAAGAGTATTTGTGTTAGCTCCTCTTTGAAGGTCCAGTAGAATTCCGTGCTAAAGCCATGTGGCCCTGGGCTTTTTTTGGTTGGGAGATTTTTAATGACTGTTCTTATTTCCTTACAGGTTATAGGGCTGTTTAATATCTTTATCTGATCTTGATTTAGCTTCAGTAGGTGGAATCTATCAAGAAAAATTGTCAATTTCACTTAAGTTTTCAAAATTGGTGGAGTATAGATTTTTAAGGTAGGATCTAAATATTCTCTGAATTTCCTCAATGTCTGTTGTTATTTCACCCTTTTCATTTCTGATTTTGTTGATTTATGTTTTCTCCCTCTGTCTTTTAGTTAATTTGGCTAAGGGTCTGTCTATTTTGTTGATTTTCTCGAAGAACCAACTCTTGGTTTCATTGATTCTTTGTATAGTTCTTTTTGTTTCTAAGTTGTTGATTTCAGCCCTAAGTTTGATGATCTCCTGCCTTCTGCTCCTCTTGGGAGTGTTTGCTTCTTTTTTTCCAATTCACCCAGTTTAGTTGTTAATTCGCTAATATGAGCTGTCACAATTTTCTTTTTGAAGGCACTTAGTGCTCTGAACTTTCCTCATAGCACAGCTTTCATTGTGTCTCATAGGTTTGGGTATGTTCTGTCTTTATTTTCGTTGGATTTTAAGAAGTCTGTGATTTCCTTCTTTATTTCTTCCCTGACCCAGGGGTCCTCTAGTAAAGAGTTGTTCAATTTTCATGTGAGTGTAGACTTTCTATTGATTCTTTTGCTATTGAAGTCCAGCTTTATTCCATGGTGGTCTGATAAGATACAAGGGGTTGCCGGGCGGTGGTGGTGCACGCCTTTAATCCCAGCACTTGGGAGGCAGAGGCAGGCGGATCTCTGTGAGTTCAAGGCCAGCCTGTTCTACACAGCGAGTCCAGGACAGCCAGAGATACACACAGAGAAACCCTGTCTGAAAAAACAAAAAAAAAATATACAAGGTGTTATTTCAATTTTCTTGTATCTGTTGAGGCTATCTTTGTGTCCAACTATATGGTCGATTTTGGAGAAGGTTCCATGAGGTGCTGAGAAGAAGGTGAATTATTTTGTGTTTGGGTGAAACGTTCTGTAGATATCTGTTAGGTCCATTTGGTTCATGGTCTCTTTTAGACACATTATTTCTCTGTTTGGCTTCTGTCTTGATGATCTGTCCGTAGTTGTGAGTGGGTTGTTGAAGTCTCCCATTATTAAAGTGTTTGGATCAATGTGAGATTTAAGTTTTAGAAGCATTTCTTTTATAAATGTAGGTGCCTTTGTATTTGGGGCATAGATGTTCAATATTGAGATGACCTCTTGGTGTATATTTCCTTTAATGAGGATATAATGCCCTTTTCTGTCTTTTTTTATTAACTTCAATTGGAAGTCTATTTTGTTTGATATTAGGGTGGCGACTCCGGCTTGTTTCCTGGGTCCATTTGCTTGGAAAACCTTTTCCCAGCCCTTTACTCTGAGGTAGTGTTTATCTTCAATAGTGAGGTGTGTTTCTTGTATACAGCAAAAAGATGGGTCTTGTTTACGGATCCAGTCTGTAAGTCTGTGTCTTTTTATTGGCGAGTTGAGTCCATTGATGTTGATGGATATTAGTGACCAGGGGTTTTTATTTCCCATTATTTTGGTATAGCTGTCTGTCTTGTGTTTCTTGTTTGTTTAGTTGCTGTGGAGGTTTCTATTTCCTCTGTTTCCTTGGGTGTAGTTATCTTCTCTGTGTTGGAATTTTCCTTCTAGGGTCTTCTGTAGGACTGGGTTTGTGAAGAGATATTGTTTGAATTTGATTTTGTCATGGAATATCTTGTTTTCTCCTTCTATGTTGATAGAGAGTTTTGCTGGGTATAGTAGTCTGGCTGGGCACCTATGTTCTCTCAGGGCTTGTAGGATATCCATCCAAGCCCTTCTAACTTTTAAAGTTTCTTAGGAGAAGTCAGGTGTGATTCTGATGGGTCTGCCATTGTATGTGACTTGGCCTTTTTCTCTTACAGCTTTTAATATCCTTTCTTTGTTCTCTACATTTGGAGTTTCTATTATTATGTGGCAAGAGAAGTTTCTTTTCTGATCAAATCTGTTTGGTGTTCTGTAAGCCTCTTGGATTTTTACTGGCATCTCTTTCTTTAGGTTTGGGAAGTTTTCTTCTATGATTTTGTTGAAGATATTTCATGGACCATGGAGTCAGGAGTCTTCTCTTTCCTCTGTGCCTATAATTCCTAGGTTCTGTCTTTTCATTGAGTCCTTGATTTCATGGATGTTGTGGGTGAGAGATTTTTTAACTTTCTCATTTTCTTTGGATGTTGTACTGATTTCTTCCATCGAATCTTCCATGCCTGAGATCCTGTCTTCCACCTCTTGCATCCTATTTTTCATACTCACATCCGTAGTTCTTGTTTTCTTCTCTTGATTGTCCATTTCCTCTTTTAACTCTGACTATGTTTTCTTTATTGTTTCCATTTCTATTTTCATGTCTTGAATGGTATTGTTCGTTTTGTACATTTCCTTCTCCAGTTTGCTTATTTTTGCCTGGAGATCTTTCATTGCTTTATCCTTTTCCTGTTCAAGCTGGGTCACCTTGGCTTGGAGCTCTTTAATGGTGTTATTTGTTGTTTTGACTTGTAAAATTGTGACTTCTTTGAATTCCTTCATAGTTTTAAGTTCTTCTTGAAGGGACTCTATCACTTTCCATAATGTAGAATTGTCATCATTTTCATGTGTTTCAGTTGTGGTGAGGTGGTTCAGGCTGGATGGAATAGCGTTGCTTTCCTTTGTTGGAGACATTTCGCTCTGTTTTTGTTTTTTTTTTTTTTTTTGGTCTGGGGCCTCTGGCCATGTGGAATTTTTTTTTTTTTTTTTTTTTTTTGCTGTCTTCTAGACTTGGGTCCAAAGGGGGCGCTTTGGTGTAGGAGTAGTGTTGCCTCACTCCAGCCCTATAAGGTGAGTCATTCAGCCCCATCTTCCAGGTGGAGACCTAACTAATCTAGGTGGCGTAGCTGTGTACAAGTAAGCTCTGTTTCCCCGCTGGAAGGGCCCGTACTAGTACAAAAGTCCGATATACGACAGTTTCAAATATCTCGCAGTTTGCCCGGGGTTGGTTCCTGTAGCGGGTAAATCTGCAGTTCATCTCCAGTAGCCTTGCCACTCCTGTGGCTTGGAAACTGGCAAGTGACATCACAGACTGCAATCTGCGGTCTGAAGGCACTTTGCAGCAGAGCTCCGCTCACTTCCAAGGGTCGCAGACTTTCGCCAGATATTTGGATCGTCTGTGTGAGACCTGGGAGTGCCCAGCAGGGTGGGGATTATCTCTGCATGGGTTCTGAATCTGCCGGCTGGGTATTAGGTTGGAACTTACCGGGAGTCTCTCCTGTTGGGGGATGGGTTATCCCGATTCTCGGGTCCAGAGGCTTCCTAGCGTGTCCGAGATTGGGAAGGGGCATCCTGCCCAGGGATCTTCCGTGGTCCCTGTGTAGCTGGGTGATATTTAGAAGGGGTCGTGCCCTTTGTACAGCGTCCTGCAACACTTGCTGCCTTGTGACTGTTGACCCCGAAATCAAAATACGTCCACGCCGGCCGCTGCCATCTTGGATCCCCCTCTAATGACATTTTATCTCTTGGAAAGAACGTTTTGTAGTCCTAAGGTCCATATATATGCATATAAATTGGAAACAAAAGACTGTACACATGAGTTTGCCTATCCAGTAAATAACAAACTAATAACAACAATAAAAACAGAGAAAAAAATAAGATTTCATTACACATTTTAATTATATAAATAAAATATCCACTGTAAATAATAAAGAGAAATTCCTCTAAAAGACATTGTGAAAAGGGGAACACTCCTCCATTGCTAGTGGGAGTGCAAATTTGTACAACCTCTACGGAAATCAGTCTGGCTTTATCTTAGAAAAGTTGGAATAGCTCTACCTCAAGACCCAGCCATACCACTTCTGGGTATACATCCAAATGACTCCTCACAGAATCACAAGGAAGTTTCCTCATCTATGTTCAAAGCAGCCTTATTTGTAATAGCTAGAAACTGGAAACAACGCAGATGTCCCTCAGTCGAAGAATGGATTAAAAAACTGTGGTACATCTACACAATGGAATACTACTCAGCCATCAGAAACAATGAAATTGTGCAATTTGCAGCCAAATGGATGGAACTAGAGAAGCTCATCCTGAGTGAGCTAACCCAGACCCAGAAAGATGCACATGGCATCTATCCACTCATAACTGGATTTTAGCCATATAGTACAGGATAACTATCCTACAACCAACAGACTGAAAGGAACAGGAACATAGATTTTGTTACTTGTTAGTGGGATAGTTTGCCCTAGTGGCGCTGCCATGTAGACCAAAGTGCAAGAGGAAGCTCTTAGCCCTCACCATATTACTGCTGATCTGAGGGTAGCTGATATGTATGACATCTCACACCGGAGGAGGAGAAGGATAGATGGGAGAAGGGAGATAGGATAGGAGGGTAAAAGGGTGGGCCTGGGGGTGTGGAGGGAGGGGAGTGTGGTGGAGATGTAAACTGAAGTAATAAATAAACAGTAAAAAAAATACCATCTGTTCACAGGGTCAATTAAAGTATCAGTCATCTAATTTGACTATACTTTAGATTTCATATACAGAAAATAAGAGAAATTTCTCTTACATATTATAAGCGAATGTTTATGTAGGTAATCTTAGAGACACAATCATTAAATACTTGGAGAATGTTTAAAAAAGGTACTCCTGGTCTTTTAGAAAATAAAAACAAGTGTCTCTATTATCTTTATTTTTTCTAATATTCTTGGAGTGTGTGTTGATTGGGATGGAGCCTGCATAGAGGGGGCAGAGTAACAGATACTGGATATGTACTCTACCATTGCCATATTCCCAGAACCTAGAATATCCTTTTGAAATCTTTGAGCCAAGATCACAGTTCTTTTTGCTATTAATATGTAAATGGAAAGTTCATGCAGTTTGCCACAAAACTGGATGACGTTACTTTAAATTTTTTAATTTAATTTCCAGTTTGCATATAAAGTAGCAGGTTTTTTAAATGAGATTTTCATATGTAAGTAGTTTGGATTGATCCTCATTCTCATCCACTTCTCTCTCAATCTTCTTGTCAGCCCTCAACTCCTCCCCTCCCCTCCCCAGTATTCCCTTTTCCACTTTTATAACATATGTGCTCTATTTAGCCTCCTCAGAACATTCATTGCAGCTTCTTCTTGTCCCTCTCATGGGCTCCTATATAGTTTTCTGGACTCTACAAACACATATTCTCACATTAATACACACAAATAAATGTTCAAAGCTAATATCCACATATGAGAAAGTGTATGCAGTATTTATATTTCTGAGCATGAGTTATCTGGTATAATAAAATATTTTACTGTTCCATTATTTTTCCTGCAAATTTCACCATTTCACTTTGCTTTATGGTTCAGTAAAATTTCATTATACAATATGTATCACATTTTCATTATCCATTCATCTGTTTGTGGACATCTATACTAATTCTATTTCTTTGCTAATGTGAATACAACAACAAACATGTATGAAACCGAACTTTTAAAAATTATTCATCAATTATTTATTGGTAACTATATTCACTTATAACAAATATAAACCCTTACTTAACTACTAACCCTACAAATGACTACAACCCTATTACCTAACCACTAAACCTATTGATAACTATTACAACTATTTTCATAACCTTTTAGAAGGATACAGTCTCTGGGGCAGGTCTTCAGTCGTCAGGAACACAGTCTCTGTGGTAGACCCTTTAATGCACTTAGCAATCTTTCTTCTGGAATATCTCAGATGTAGATCCATCAGGGTAAATTGGCTATGGTGATTTCACCTTAAATAAGGCTTGAGGCTTTCTTCTCTCTGGGAGACCTCAGCCATCTGTAGGCCAACTTATTTCCTTTGTACCAGCAACTCTGCCGCTCTGCCTCAGTCTTTAAAGCTGGCCACAGTTTCGTTCAGGCCACTGTTGGGACAGCTTAAACCCCTCTAGGCAAAAGCTGAGCCACAGGGTTTAGTCCTTGGCCTTTTGCTGTCTTGCTGAGACTTACTCTCCTCACCAGCTTCTTTCTGCCTCAGGGAGATCTGGCTGTCAGTCCACCAGCACTTTCTCTACCAGAGGATACAAACTATTCATTGTCCTTTCTACCATGAGGACTTGCTGGCATCGGAGCTCTCTAGCATGGGGCTCACCAGGCTCTTCTACTTGTCCTTAAATAGGATCTCTCCTTGTTCCACCTGGCTTTAGCCTCTGGGCTCTGCCCACTTAGCAGCTGAAAACAATGCCAGGCCATAAACCTTGTTTTTAGTCCATAGAGTCTCTCCTTGTTTCACCTGGCTTCATCCTTGTTTTTAGTCCATAAACTGATAAGGTAATTGCCCACAGCCAAGTTGACCTTCATGCCCCGGATTAAGAGACTGTATCAGAAACCCCTAGATATTTAATAAATCTAATTTATATTAATCTAAGTCCTTATATATGTATAGGTAAATTTCTGTGGAAACAAGACCTTTACTCCATAATAACTAATTCAAGGGACTACAAGCAATGAAAGCAAGACAGTTTTTGGGGGGTTGTTTGTTTGTTTGTTTTTGTCTCAGCAAAACAAGACACTAACTCAAAAGAAAGAAAAGGCTGGTTTGACAGATGAGGTCTTGCTCTTAGACCATACAGCTGTTGTTCCAGTGTGAGTTACTGGATTTCTATAATGCTATTCATCTCTTTAACAATTACAATTGCCTTCTTGGCATCCACAAATGACGCATTTTTCATCTCTTTCTGCTATAGGTGTTTCTCTCTCACTGTAGACCTGAATAAGAACAGCGAGCAATAACCATGACTGAGCAAAAAGCCATCCTGCTTAGGACTTTTGCCAATTTTGTGTGGAACAGTGTTTTTAAAAATCCTAATTTTAAGTTCTTGTCCTTTCTTCCGCTACTTTGGAGAATTACAACATTCCTGATTCTTTAGGATAGCCCCCACCTCAATTTTACCATATTCCTGTGATCAAGATGCCCTTCTGCACCCTGATATATGGGCTCAGTCACATAGTGGAGCTGTCTCATTTTTAAACTTTAAGATATACTTAAAGCATCTAGGCAAACAGGTGTCAGCTTCTACAGAAGACAGGGGTCCAGGCTTCCTGTTTATCTCTAATACTTTGATAAGTTCTAACTCTAACACATCTTATGAAAAATGGACCATCATGCTGTCTTCCTTTTTTTTAGTATAGAAAACTATTTATATTTTAATGCAAGTTTTTCTCAGATGAAACTATAGTTTGGGAAGTAATCTTTTCTTTGTTTGTTTTTTCCTTTTACTGAAAATAGATCCTTTTCTCACATAATATATCCTAATTATGATTTTCCCTCCCTCTACTCCTTCCAGTTCCTTCCCACCTCCCCTGTCCAGATCCACTCTCTTTCTGTCTCTCATAAGAAAAGAACAGGCTCCTAAGATACAACAACCAAACATGATAAAATTTAATAAGATAAAGTAAAAATCATCACAGTGGGGCTGGACAAGGCAAACAAACAGGAGGAAAAAAGCCCAAGACCAGGCACAAGAATCAAAGTTGCACTCATTCACATACTCAGGAATCCCATAATAACACTAAAATGAAACCAATAATATATATGCATAAGACCTGGTGCAGACCTGTGCAGGCCCTGTGCATGTTGCTTCTGTAGACCTGGAGTCTCAGCAAGGAGACTTTGATGCCATTACATGAAAATGTGAAGGTAAAGTGTAACTTGCAATGGAGATCAAGGATGTTATAGACATCAGGATCACTGATGTTCACTTTCAAAAGCCTTGAGACATGATGAAGATACAAAACTTAAAAATTCAAGAAATGAAAGGAGATGAGAAGGAAACAAAAGGCACAGAAAGTCTATTCAGTGAAATCATGCCATACAATTTCTAAAAGCCAGAGAAAATGGATACAAGTACTGGAGGCATTTACACCACTAAAAGTCAAGGCCAGAAAAGAACCTCTCTCTGTTACATTGTTAAAATGTTAAAACCTGTGGTACATTTACACAATGGGATACTACTCAGCTATCAGAAACAAGGAAATCATGTAATTTGCAACCAAATGGATGGAACTAGAAAAGTTCATCATGAGTGAGCTCAGACTCAGAAAGATACACATGGCATATATTCACTTATAACTGGATTTTAGCCATTTAGTACAGGATAACTGTTCTATAATCAATAGACCCAAAAGAACAGGAACATGGACTTGGTTACCTGTTAGTGGGACACTCCACCCCAGTGGAAATGCCATGTATGCCCCCTGTGCAAGAGGAAGCTCTTAGACCTCATGTGACTAATGAACTGAGGGGGGCTGATACATGGAGGTACCCCACACTGGAGGCATGGGAGGGGTGGGAGAGGGGGTAGAGGGTAGGAGGGAGAGGCAAGGAGGGGGTGGGAATGGAGATATATTGAAGTAATAAATGTTTAAAAATGTTGAAACCACAGAACAATGCAACAACAACAAAAATAAATATTAAAAGCTATAAGAAAAAATTGCCAGCTTACATACAAAATGAAACTCAGAAGAATAACATCATCTTGGTAGAAATGCCAAAAATCCTGAAGAGTAAGAAATAATGTAATCTAAGCAGTGTTAGTAAATAAATGCCAAACAGGATTACTATATTCAGGTGAATTCTCTGTTTTCTTTGAGAATACTTTTTTACTAATTATTTAAGAAATGCATACAATGTGCTTTGAACACATTTACTACCACTTCCCTAACTCCTGGGAGAGTCATATTTTAAAAGCAGTGGCGAAATACATACCTTCCAAGATAGGCACAAACTAAAGCAATTCATGACCATTCACCCAGTATGTAGTGAAGGTATTTAAAGGAATTCTACATACAGAGGAGGAAGATAGCCACAAACATAAGTGCTCAGGGAAGAATAAACTTTGTGGAACAAATAAATAACAAGATCAAGAAGAATCAAACACATTCAACACAGCAAACAAGCTCCTAAATAAAAAAGGGGGAAGAAAAGATTTGGACCATGTAAACAATGAACAAAATTACATGAATCAGTGAATATGTCTCAATAATAACCCCCAAAGTTAATTATGTCAGTTTTCCAACTAAAAACTACACACTAGCTTACTGGATTAAAAGACAAGACAAGATGCAGTTGTTTCTGGTCTGCAAGAGATATACCACATCAGCAAAAACCCAGAATAAATGTAAAAGTAACCAAGATTAGCAATATCCATATCTGATAAAATAGACTTCACATTAAAATTACTCAGAAGAAATAAAGGTCACTGAACACTAATCAAAGAACCAACTGATCAAGATGATGTAATGATTGCAAATATATACATATATAATTTTTTATACAATTTCATAAAACATGACCGAGCATGAAATGACAGATGTTACAGAAGCAAATTCAATATCTTACTCAGAGCAATGGATATATCATCCACACCAGACACCTCCAAAAAAAAAAAAAAAAACAGAAGCTTCATAGTCAAACACAATGATACATCAAATGGACTTCATATGCATCCATAGAATATTTTACACAAAAATATGAAATATACATGCTTCTTAAAAGTCCATGGAACTTTCTCTGTAACTATAGCATACTATTGGTTTAGTTTTAACAAACACCTAAAAAAATATGTCTTATCATATAATTGAATAAAACTAGAGGTCAGCAGCATGAGAAACTATAGAAATTACATAAATACATGAAGATTGAATAACACATTCATGAATGGTCAGTAGTTCATTAAAAAACGGGAAGGAAATTTAAACTTTCTTAGAATAAAACTATAATGCAAATATAATATACCTTAATCTTTGGAATGCAAGATGGCATTTTCTTTTTTTTTCTTTCTTTTTTATTTATTTTTATTTCCTCAAGTTACAACAAGATGGCATTTTCAATACAAACATTTACCACTAGAATTGCCCACATTTAAAAATAAAATCAAATGAGGCTAGAGTGCTTAAGAGCACTGGTTGCTCTTCCACAGGACCAAGGTTCAATTCTCAGTACCCATATGGCAGCTTATGCTGTTTTTTTTAATAATTTATTTTTTATTTCTTCAAGTTACATCTCAATCACAATCCCCTCCCTACTCCCCCCTCCAGTCTCACCCTTCCACCTTCCTCCCCCTCAACCCCCCCATCCTCTTCCCTTCTTTTTTTTTTTTTAATTTAAGGTATTTATTTTCCCCCCAACAGCTCTCCCTTTCAGTCCAAAAAATGGTTCTTTTTCCTATAATAACTATAAATACAATACAAAACAACAGAAATAAATAGGCCACAATTATAAGAGTTATATGGCTTAGCATACATTACCAATGTCCAGTCCATATGTATTTGAACCTGACTTTAACATTCTACTATCTAACCATCTCCATGAGTTTAAAGTCCTATATCTAACTCAGCTTTCATACTAATTTGCCTCATAATTTTAAAAATGTCTTCTTAGATTCAGAACACCCTCTAGATTCCTAAACAACTCAAAATTTAACTATGAGACTCTAGCTATCTATTCTTCAACCACCTCAGAGATCTGAGAGGGATAAATATATCTGATTATATAGGAAGTGCATGGCCTGAAGCTTCCAAAACTAAGAAATGACATACCAGTGGCTGCCTGGACAGTTCCCATTTTCTCTCCATACATTACAGCATCAATCTTCAGCCATTTGGCCTCGTTTCTCTGACAGACATTGATTGTAGAGCAGGAATTATGAAGGACTTACCTACCCTGTCTGGGCAGAGCTAGGCTGTCGACTTATCTGATTCCAAGTTTTGTCCTTTTTGGACAGAAGTCTGTCTACAGTTGAAGCAAGGGGTTTTTCTTGCCAAGAGAAAGGCTTACCGCCAATTCAATCATCTCCCACTGGAGATTCTTTGATGCTCATCTTCTACTTGGAGTAATATAGGGGGTGCTGTCAGGAGCTGACATGTCTCGATATTAAAAAATCTTAAGTTAAGAAAACATCTTTGAATGCCATATTCTGCAGATCTCTTGATGTTTTTGAAGATGCCCTATCTATCTCTTATATTTAGATAAGCAAATATTGCTTGTCTCTTAGCAACTTGATTTCTGAGTAGCTTAGAAAATAACTGTGATAGACTGTCATAGTAACTAACAAAATGACACGTTTGCATGATTATTAGTTTCCGTTTCTTAATTATCCTAAACAGTTTATGTCAGTTGGTAGCAAGAGGTCAAAACTTGACATTTCTTTTTTAAGTATTACTAGGAACAATACCTTTAAGAAACGTTACCCTTAATTTTGTATCAATATACAAAGATCAATACCAATGTGGCCAAATATAATCTTAATTTTGTATCAATATACAAAGATCAATACCGATGTAGCCCTATACAATCTTAATTTTGCATTAATATACAATGATCAATACCAATTTAACAAAATATAATATTAATTTTGTATCAGTATACAAAGGTATAAGGCCGTATTCAATAATCTGTCTTTTTTCTTGATCTTTCCTATACTGTCTATGTCTCATTTTTCTAAAGTCTGTTCCCTCCTATATAGAAGAGAAAGAAGGATACAGAAAAGAAAAAGAGAGAAATCCCTGGGTCTAACCTCCAAAACCCATTTAACAAGACCACTTAACAGCTTGTAGTCTTTTCCCCTAAATAACAAAATTTTCTATTAT